>JADRCD010225769.1:0-40783 GCA_019843815.1 Montemys delectorum | reverse complement strand
CTCTCTCTCTCTCTCTCTCTCTCTCTCTCTCTCTCTCTTTTTAAACTGTGTTTTACTGACACTCTTAACAATAAATTAAAAAGCAAACTGGAAAACAACAACAAGTGTGCTGAGAAGGAAGTGAGGCGGGTGAGCAAGCCCTCTTCCTTCCCAGTGGTTGTTTATGGCTTCGATTGCTCAGGAGCAAAGGCCTGGCTCAGGCAGGGCTGGACTCCAGACCCAGGAGAGGCTGGTGGCCCCTCTGTGGTAACTGTCCTGGCAGGAACAAAGGTATTTTGAAGAGATACATGGCCTCCTCCCTTTGGCTATCATACTATTGAAAGCATAGAACCTAAGAAATTAGAGTTTCCCTCAGAGGCCTTGTGAGGGTTTGCATATGCTCTGCCCAGGGAGTGGCACTATTAGAAGGTGTGGCCCTGTTGGAGTAGGTGTGTCATTGTGGGTGTGGGCTTTAAGACCCTCACCCTAGCTGCCTGGAAGCCAGTATTCTGCTAGCAGCCTTCAGATGAAGATGTAGAACTCTCAGCTCCTCCTGCACCATGCCTGTCTGGATGCTGCCATGTTCCCTCCTTAAAGATAATGGACTGAACCTCCGAACCTTTAAGCCAGCCCCAATGAAATGTTGTCCTTATAAGAGTTGCCTTGGTCATGGTGTCTGTTCACAGCAGTAAAATCCTAGCTAAGACATGCCTCATGCTGGGGTGGGGGTGGGGGTACGGGTGGGGGGGTGGGGGGTGGGGCCCAAGGCCTGGTGCCAGACAGAGGGTAGATTTTACAGTTTTGACAGCTTATCCAACCATCTTGCAGAAGAGAAGGAGCTGAACCAAGCGCATCCAGACCCATGCTTTGACCCGCCTGCCCAGTTACCCATACTTCTTGCTCTGTTTAAGCTTGAATCATCGTAAGGGTCTGTTTGCTCCACTTCCTAATGTGCCTGTGTTGAATAAGTCTCCTTTCCCTGATTTTAACTATTATTTGTGTCTTTAATTGGTACATCCAGGTGGGGCAGGCAAGCCTGGCTTGTTAGAGCTGCTAGAGCTAAAGCGAAACCTAAACATTCTGGTAGCATTGTAAATGTGGCAGCCAGAACTGGAGTCCCGCTGAGAAGAGAGTTCAGTGACAAGGGAAGGTCATTGGAACACGACCCATTCCTGTCATTTGCATCTCAGGGCATCTGGGTTTTACCTTTCCAGAGACATTCCAAACTAAAAGGCAGAGAGGACCAGTTAGCAGCTCTGGTGTGGTTTTCCACAGTGTTCAGGGAGCCCTCCCTGGGTCTTTGCTGATCTGCTCCTCACAGTGCCCACCTAGGAAAACGCAGTCTCCCTTCATTTCCCCACGGCTTCCTGGTGTTCAGGGGCCTTTGGAAGGATGAGGCAGCTGTCCACCCAGTTCATGGGAGGTATGGGACAGGACACAGGCAGGCTCTGGGTGGACAGCAGTTAAGGACAGTGTGAAGCAGAACCCTTTAGCCACCTCCAGAGAGAAGTCATTTCTGATGGGGAAGTTCTCTGCCACCTGAGGTTCTGTAGCTCAGTCACACTTACTTTATTCAGTCCTTTTGACTCTAGACGAGCCACCACCTACCTCTGGCACTTGCCCTCAGGCAGAGTGAGGAAAAGGCTGGCCTCTCTTCTAGAACCTAGCTGGACTCAGGGTGCAGGACTATCAGAGACTACCTTTGCTCCAAGTCTCAGCTTCAGCTGCCAGGCCAAGTTTAAGGTGCCCACCTGGAGCCTGGTCCCCTGCAGGATATCAGGCAGATCATACGGTTATGGTCCCAAGTCTTTCTTCTAGCAGAATACTGTGACTTTGAGTCCTTCCTTGTGACTTTTTGGGGACACCTACTTCTCTCTAGTTATTTTGTGTGAGATGGAAGATGGCCCCCTTCCCTATGGTCATGCCTTCCCTCTCTGGCTATTCCTCTAAGACCACTGACTCCCAAGTCCCATTCACTTTTCTGGAACACCTCTCATCCAGTCAAAATGAATCCCTCTGAGGTGGGATGAGATGCTACCGTTTGGCCTGTTTTTCAGACAGAGCAAACTGAAGTATGACACACGCTGACAGTTAAAGGGTCGGGGTACAAAATGGCAAGTCTGTGGGGCAGTGGAGTTGCACGCCTTTAGTCCCAGCCCTTGGGTTCGAGGCCAGCCTGGTCTACAGAGTGAGTTCCAGTACAGCCCGGGCTACACAGAGAAACCCTGTCTTGAAAAAAAAAAAAAAAGGCAAGCCTGAGTTCTTGGTAAATCTCAGGCGGTGCCAGTATTTAACAGAGGGCCGTGGGCCTTCTGAAAGGGGCTGAGGTCAGAGCCAAAAATGGGAGAAACCCCCAGAAGGCTCCTTCATAGCTGAGCCCATCCCTCCACACCTGAGAGATGTCCCCACCTCCATCTGTGTAGGGCCATGTGATCAATAGCTCAAGGCAGGTGATAATGGTCCCTTCCTCTCAGATCCTGCTCAGGCCACCAGGAAGCCCTTCAATGCTGCAGGGCGTCTGGAGGTGGCAGCAGGCAGAGGGTCAAAAACCCTGGGAACAGGGCCCTGGCAGGCCCAGCCAGCACCTCGTTAGGAAGCCTGAAGGAAAAGGGGGTTGCATGAGGAACAATGTTGTTTATTTTTTTCTATTTTTAAACCAGTCTGAGTTCTCTGGGGGCACAAATGAAGTTATCAGTAAAGACATAAAGACATGAGGGGAGTAGCCTCCAGCCAGTGGTTTGAGAAGGCCCTGGGGACCAACACTCTTGAAAAGCTGAAGGGGACTTATTTATCTTGTACTCTGAGGGCAGGACAAGGCCTGGAGTGCTGGACAAGCAAGCCTCCATGCCCATAGGTCCCCTCCTTAGGCCCTTAGATGCTCTTCCCCTCAGTACTGTTGAGAAGTCTTACAGTGGGCACAAGTCTTACAATAAAGAGAGTTTCAACTCTATGTCATCTTCACACAGGAAGGAGGGTTTGCATAGACAGTACACACACACAGGCAACACACACATAGAGACAGACACACATACATACACAGGCAACACACACACATATACAGACACACAGACACACATACATACACACACATATACACGCACATACACACAGAGGCAATACACATATACACACAGGCAACACCCACATGCACATGTATATACATACACACAGAGGCAGCACATACACAGACAACACACATATACAGAGAAACTTGCATACACATAGAAGCATACTTACACATAGAAGAACACAGAGACACACAGATGCACATGCTCTCTCTCTCTCTCTCTCTCCCCCTTCTCTCTCTCTCTCTCTCTCTCTCTCTCTCTCTCTCTCTCTCTCTGTCTCTCTCACACACACATACACACACACCACACACACACACACCACACACACACACACACACACACACACACAAGAACAATACCTGTTTTAGCCTGATCACAGGATGCTCCTGCCACCTCAGACACCTGGGATGACCCTACCTCCAAGCAGCCTCCTGTTCCCTCAGCCTTTCAACCTAGTGTTTATCCCAACCTCACTCCAGAACCTCTCACAGTGGGGATGGGGTGGGGTGGGGGAGCAAGTGCAGCTTTGTGTGAAGTGTGACAGGGTCCTTCCATGAACTTCAGAGAGGATGCATTGCTCTAGTCTTAAAGGCAAGGATACTGAGAAGTTCAGTGCTTTGCCCGGAAGCTTTTTTCTGTAACACCACATGCCTCTCAGGACTTCACAGTGCAGAGAATCTGCTCTGCCCTTGGGAACTGAGGAATCATGAATCACGGTGGAATCAGTTAAGGGCCGGACTGGGAAAAACCTCCAGGAAGTGCTAAGTAAGAAAAGGCAAGGGTAGTTAGACCCTGACCACACACTCTGATTTGAAATTCTGGTCTTTGACAGATTCTAGCGGGGTAACTGTGGGCAGATCCATTAGTGACTCCAAGCACCAATTTACCCCTCCCTGGAGACAGTAGCAGAGGATTACTCCCCCGGGGTGGATGAAATGCTAGAATAAAATGTAGCATTGGAGGAGACCAGAAACGATCCAGCTCTGTGCAATTGAAGACATTTACCTCTCCACTCCAGCACCAAGATGGGGGAAAGACAGACTGAGCAATTGCATCAGATGGGTTGTGGGAACTTCTATCCACTACTCTCTTCTTAGGGCCACTCTCTGGCTGTAATACACAAAACTCCCTTGGGAGAATGAGGGAAAACTCTCCCTTGGTATCTCTGTGAGATCCCCATCTCCAGTGGAGGGAAAACTGACACTAGAACCCGGCTTTCTTTCACCCTCCCCAAGTTTTCCTGGCTATCTGTTAGGAGGTCAGAGTGGATCCACTTGAAAGATGAAGAAATTGAGGCCTGGGGACTAGTGATGTACCTAAGACTGCAGAGTGCCCCTGTTAAGGCCAAGCCTGGCGTCAGACCCCATCCCTCTGCGGCTGGCTGCTCAGCCCAGAACAGAGATGGCCTCCCACAGTACGGAGCTTTTTCTGAAACAAACCCCTTAATTCTTTGGCTGAATGTCTAAATAAGGATTTTTGCCAATTCCAACCCTGCTAACTGATGAAGTTGTCAGAAAAAAGATCTAATGGTGCTTGAAAATGCAGGGAGTGAGCCAGCTGCCAAATTGCCCTTCCCAGCTCCGACTCGACATCCTCGACATCGGGGAGCCGGGACCCTCCCACTGGGGCCGGGGCGGGGCCTTGGGGAGCAAGACTTGGAGGCTGGGGACTGCTGACTCCAGTCTTCCTTCCGACTGATGAGCTGCTCAAACCCTTTGATCTTCCCAGCTGCAAAGGAGGGTACCACTTCCGTCTCGAAGTTACCTTGTAGATGAAATGAGGTGATGGATGTGCTAGACCCTGTTGGGCACAGCTCAGGTTTCGGGACTGTTAGGGGCCAGGCTAGAGCAGCTAGCTTGCCTGAGCTCTACCTAGTGGGCCAGTGCCTTGCAGCCCTTGAGGGAGCAGAGGACTGAGCTTGTGGGTTCCATCTGGAGAGGCAATGGGTCTCTGGTCGATCCCTAGTATTTATTTATCTCTGAGATAAATCCAGCTGCTTGTCTTGGATGTGTGAAAAGCTCCAAGTGACCCCAGGCCCCTGGAGGTGGGGCTTCAGGGGGAGTCTGGGAGCCCAGCGGGCTCTTGGTTCTCTCTTTTTTCTCAGTGGAACATTTGTCCCACTCAGGAGTCTGGGTACTAGGGGTGGAGCCCAGTCTGGGGATTTGGGAATCAGACAATTC
The DNA here is from genome assembly GCA_019843815.1 of Montemys delectorum. Lineage (NCBI taxonomy): Eukaryota > Metazoa > Chordata > Mammalia > Rodentia > Muridae > Montemys > Montemys delectorum. The sequence continues at coordinate 35,556 of JADRCD010225769.1, read as the reverse complement.
CCAGGCCTGCCCTAGGAGCCAGAGAGACTGGGTGCAGGAGGGGCCCAGCCTTCATACAGACATCTACTTAGAAGCTCCACCAACACAGACACACAAGTGTGACCTTCTGCATGAGACTGCACCATCCTACGGAGTGTGTCACCGACTGCCCAGGGCAATAACTCTCCCATCCTGCTTTCTGCTCTCCAGGCACATATGTACACACTCACTTTGGTGCCATCTTCTATAGGTGACAAAGAAAAGCAAATGGGTTTCTTGTGTTTAAGTGTACTGGGGAGACTGGATGGCATCCGGGCGGGCTTTTGACTACTCACTTTCCTTGTCTATAGAATAGGGAGACACCCAAGTGTTTCACAGAGTGAGATTCAAACAAGGCAGACTGAAACAACTCAAGCCAGGGCGGTGGGCAGGCCTATGTAGCTAAGCGCTAGGATTGATGCACCCGTAAAATCCTTTGCTGTTTTAAATTTATTTTTTTTTTATAGCACGCCAGGAAAAATAGCTGAGGATGACGGGGGCTCAGGACAGTGGCCTAAATACAGTCTGAGGATTATTCCCGGGCCCAGCTGTCCCTTCCTGCTGCCGCTGAGTTCACTCAGTGGCACTCGAGGGGTTGTCCTGGGTGTTAGGAAGTTCTGTCAGCTCTTCATCTAGGGACCTTCTGATAATGTGTTCCCTCAGGGTGTGGAAAAGTTCTGAAGATAGAGTGTAGCTACAGCCTCAGCTTGAGAAGGGGGTGGGGCTGTCATCCTGTGTGTCCCTTCTCATTTGCCAATTTCAGCTTCTTCATTTGTGCAAGCGCAGTGGCAGCCACGAAGACAGTTGTGAGCAAGTCGATTGCTAAATGGTCAGGGAGACCTTGGCGTCCAGGCACAATCCCCCTTCCACCCAAGTTTCCCCGGAGGACTGAAGAAGCCATTCATACCTGTGCCATCTCCCATAGAAAAGGAACCCATGGACGCAAAGCCCTATTCTGTCTAGGGACTCAGCAGGATGGAGTGAGGCTTCCACTTAGAGGCTTTCCCTAGGATCCTAGCCTGTCTCTGGTTAGACATCCAGCCTAGCAGGGTACACGAGGAAAAAGAGTCTATGTGCAGGTTCCCTGGGTACCAAGACAATGTGCCAGCCTAGTCCTAAGACACATTAAGAAACTCCCATGGCCTTCTGGTGGGTAGGGTGTGTTGCCCTGAGACATGCCCAGCCCGCAGAAAATCTTTCCCTTGGCTTCCCAAGGAGTGTGAGAGAACACTATTGGAGAATGTCTGTCTAAGGTGTGTCTGTCTAGAGCTGTCTATGAGGATCCATGCCCACAAGAGGAGTTATAAGACGACTGGGGCACCAGGTTTGGGCACTAAGATCTAGAATCTGAGCTCTACAAAGATGGGGTGGTTTATGACCCCCCCCCCCCCCGTTCTCTGCTCAGAGCTCCCCCAACAAGAGGCTCTGTAAAGCTGGAGATTGCCCACAGTGCACAGTCAGTCACTGGTGGTAATATCCGGCTTTTAGGGGGTGAGAAGGGTACTTGCGTACCCCTCTGTACGGGGCATTCTAACACACACACACACACACACACACACACACACACACAAGAGTCTCTCAGCCATGGTTCCCCCTCTCTGATAGCGAAAGCAGAGGAGAAGACAGCAACAGTCTGTTGGGGCCTCGGGCAGCGCCTGCCTGGGGATGGGGGAGGATCCCAGTAGCCTGCGGGGTACCTGGTATGAGCTTGGGAATGAGGGTCATATATGTGCTGGGCCTTAAGGACACCAAAGTGGGGGCATTCAGCAGGTGCGGTATCAGGAGGAAAAGACAGAACTGGGAGAGGCTGGGGTGACAGTAGGATTGGTGTTTGTGATGTTTTCTTTTACCCAGGAGCAACGAACACTCGCACCTAGCCTCTCGCCCTCTGGCACTCACTGCAGTGGAAATAAAAAGATTTCTTGGAGATACAAGTAAACACAGAGCGCCAGCAGGGAACAGTAGTTGACAGGCACACCTGCAGGGGAGAGGATGGATGAATGGTGAGAGAGCTCTAGAGAGAGACAAGAAATCAGGACTTGAGCACAGGAAAGGCTACAATGGCCTGCTTGCTCTCTATGGGCTCTGGGTCTGTACACTCTGCTAGTGCTGGGAAGAGGGGCAGCTTACTCGGAGGGCTGCTGGCCAGGGTTTCAGAGCCTCTAGAATTCGGGAGCCTTTTACACTGCATGCCACGCCCAGGGACGGCTTTGTTTGTCTCTGGCCTTACCAAAGCTAGGGATGCTTTTCTCTTGTGAGAGCCAATTAGTGCCTTTCTGGGGGACACCAGACACCACTAGGGACTGAGAACTGAGCAAATAAGTGGGTGTTGAACTCAGACCCATGGAGCCTGTTTCTCAACTTGGCTCTGGGATGCTAGCTCACAGAACACTCCAGTGTTTCTAAGGAATTCTCAAAAAAAAAAAAAAATAAATAAATAAAAAATAAAAAAATAAAAAAAGAAAGAAAGAAAAAGAAAAAGAAAAATGACCCCTTCAGCTCACTCTCCATTGGCACTCCAGTTGACAGACACCACCCACGGGCTCAAGCTTTGAAACAGTTTTTTATTTGGCAACCATTCACACTCTTCATTATGAGCAAACGATTACTAGATATCCAAGGAAGGCCTCTGGCATGAAAGGCAAGGACAGCAAACGGCACAAAGTTCTTCAAAGGAAGATCAGAAAAGATACCGTATGCGCAAGGGGGTGTGACTCAAGAAAGAGAAGTAGAGAACACAGATGCGCTCCTGGAAGTCAAATGCTTAAGAGGAAGAGTGAAAAGCTCATTATAGTGGAAAGGCAGAAGTTTAAGAAGCCCAGAAAGAAGAGATAAGGGCTGGAGGGCTGGCAGAGCAAGCATGAGTGATTGAGTTTGAGTCTCAGAAGCCATGTCAAAAGTCAGACATGGTGGTCTGTGCTTGTAATCCCAGCTCTGGGGGAATGGAGACAGGCAGACCCCTGGAGCTTGCTGGACAGTCAGCCCAGACTATAGATAAGCCCCAGATCAATGAAAGACTATCACAAACCAGGTAAGGGCTCAGAGATGGTTTAGTGGGTAAGAGTCCTTTGTACTGCAAGCATGTCTGCCTGAATTTGAACCCCTAGCTCCTATGTTAAAAAGCTAGGCATGGCTGTGTGTGCCTGTAACCCTGACACCAGGATGCCAATGAATGAGAGAGAAGTTTTCAGAAAGAAAGTGAATATGAATGAAGAAACGACAGCAAAAGGGGACACAACACACACACACATACACACACAGACACACACAGAGAAACACACACATGCAGACACAGAAACACACACACAGACACACACACAAACACACATATGCACACAAACATACACAGAAACACACAGAGACACATACAGACACACAGACATACACATACACATACACAGACACACACACACACATGCACGCACAATGAGGAAACAGAAAGGCTTTGGATTTCTCATTAACAACAGTAAAGCTGAAAATGCAGTCAAGTGATACTTTTCAAATCCTGAAGATAAATGGTTTCCAATCTATAATCCAATTTCATCTAAATGCTCAGTCAAGTGTGAAGGGAAAAAAAGGATGTTTTCAGACGCGTGATGGGTCAAAACACTTACCTCCCAGTATTCTTTATCAGAAAGCCACTGAAGGATGTGTCCCACCAAAGCAAGGGAGTCAAGGGAGAAGTGCACAACCCCATTGAGATGTGGGAAGACTCTGGAAGAATCAGGAAGCGACGTTACCTGGGATGCTGACACATTCTGGGTTCAAAGTGTAACCTTGTCCTGACTACAGCAATTATAAGGTGCCAGAAAAACTTGCCTAAGAAAATGAAGTGTGCAGAAAAACTACCCTTTCGAATACTCTCTGAGACTTAGACAATTGATGGAGCCCCAGTGGTGAGTTAATGATATGTACAAAGAAAACTAAACAAAAACAATTATTATATCCAGAAAAAACAGTAACAAGGAAACTGTGCAGAGAGGAAAACTCCTCACATCTTATGTCACAGCTCAGCTGGAATAGGGCATACAACCATCCTGCAGAACTCTTCCGAATGGTCTGGATACAATTGTCCCGCATCTCTGCTCACTGAAGGAGTTTAATTCCCCAAAGCTTCCCGTTAATGGAGTAGAAACCCCCATTTTACTGCAGTGCCCAGAAGTGAGGTTTTTGGGAAGTGGTTGGGTCAGATAAACTTACTTGGGTGGGACTCTTACAAGTGAATTCTAGTGGCTTTAAAAAAGGGAAACTTGAAGGAAAGAGAGTTAGTTATCCTTGTGATCCTGCTATGATGTGCACAGCCACGGGAAGCCCCCCCCCCCCATTGCAGCCTACAAGATTGAACCAAATAAAGTTTATTTTTCAGTAAAGTTGCCTGCTGCAAGCATCTTTATTAAAAATAACCAAAAACTGACTATGTAACACCAAATTTTCCTTTACTTAAAATTATTCCATCACTACACTGGGAAGTTGTAAGAGGGGGGTGGAGCCACAGAGAGGAGATGTCATGGGGGAGGGAGAGAGCTAAACACCTCTCAAAGGAAGACTAGGGCTGAGATTTCCACAGAGCAATCTAAGGGTCACTTTGTAGTTTGGGGGTGGGGCAGAGAGAGGCTGAACGTGGCCTGGCTGGAGGGCCAGCCTTTGCCCTACCCTTTTCCTTAAGACCACTCTATTTTCTCTCAGGCTTTACCAGTGTCATCCCAGGTGACACAAAGACACGGGGCCAGGAAACCAGAAACCCGAGTCATGCCATGCCACACTCACAGTGTTTACAGAAAGCGAGATCATTATTTACAGGAAGCGAAACATTGAGCTAATTGACTTTTAAAGACATCAAACACAGCAGACAAACAGAGCACCAAGCCTCCCATGGAAAGGAGCACAGTGTCCCAACCAGTAGGCGCCTTTGTTCACAGGCTTTCCCGGCTATCTCTACTACCCGGAACCTTCTCATGCTTTGCTCTCTAAAGCACAGGCCCGCTTTTTCCATGATGAAACTCAAAGGAAACCAAACTTCATTATTCAGAGATTATCCAAGTCCCATAACCAAGCTATACTTGGTCCCTAAGTTCTCTGAGTCCTCCTTCTCTAAGCTTGTCTCAGGAAAGGTCTGGGTAGAGAGCCGCCAGGCTCCCATTCTTGGACTGCAAGGTTCTGCTTGTCCGAGATTGGGTAGAGGTTGTAAAGGACACAAGAGTAGCCTGATGGCTGCTGACAATTGATGATAATGGGAGAAGATAAAGACAAAAGATGTATGCGCACGCGCGTGTATGTGTGTGTGTGTGTGTGTGTGTGTGTGTGTGTGTGTGTCTGACGTATGTGTGTGTCTCTCTCTCTGCGTATGTGAATGTGTGTGTTTCTGTATATGTGTGTGTATGTGTGTTGTGTGTGTTGTGTGTGTTGTGCATGTGTATGTGTCTATATGTGTGTGTTTATATATGTGTGTATGTGAATGTGTGTGCATTTTATTAACTAATTTATTTTTGGTTGTTTTGAGACAGGCTTTCATGTAGCCCAGCCTGGCCTTGAACCCCTCATCCCCCTGCTTCCAGCTTCCAAGTGCAGGGATTACAGCATGCATTATTATCAGGCCTGGCTAAAATTAACAATTTTAAAAGTGAATTGATGGTGATTATGGGTGACATATTTTTTTTAAATGCCCTTACTTGGAAAGATTGAAGGTCGGTATCTGTAGACCATGCTTAAAATAAACTTCAGCTTTGGAGTAAAGAGTCTGGGACACACTGTGTCATGCGATCCCAAAAAGAACAAGACCCACCCCAGAGCCAGAACTACAGATCTGAGGGAGCATCTAGTCCAGTCTCCCTTCGGTACCAAGTATATGCCAGAATACGCCTGCTGAGGGCCTCCTGGCATGTCCTGCTTGGCCCTTTTCAGTGGTGGGAAGCTCATTCCTTGTGTAGAAAGTATCTTCTTGTACTGTTAAAAATGTACTCAGTCCTTGGACAGCTCTACATCTGCCCACACTTTCCCATTCTTTGACCTTCTCCATTCTTGTATTTCAATCCCTCCATGTTGGTTTCCCACCCCGCTCTACACCTGAGGGCTTGGACTGCCACTTAGGGGGACCATGTAGCACTGGCTGAATGATTTAAAAACAATCTCCACTCAGTGGCCAGTTCTTCCTCCCAGTCCCTGGGCCTCATCTCTGAGGCAGCATGACCTTCAGAGCCTGTCCTGTCCCAGACAGAAGGGAAAGCAGGTGTGCTCTCACTGCATAACGATAACTTAGATCACTATTCCGCCGAGGTCCAAATGATGCATAAGGAAGTCTGAAGGCTGCGATTGTTGGCCCAGCGCTGCCTCTCACAAGTCATGGACAAGTTTTAATTAAAATCTCAGAATATGGAAGAGTTTGTTTCGTGTGTAGCCCTGGGCCTGGCCAGGCTGCCCTGGGGGAGAGCAGTTTTTTTTTTTCACAACTAAGATAGTCTCAAGCCACTGTTCCTAGAATGAAGAGGCATGGGATCATACTGAGAGCTGCAGGCTGCTGGAAGCCAGGAGCCTCCAAATCACCCCACTGCTCCCCCTCCTCGTTTTACATAGGAAGAAACTGAGGTCTCACCACAAGAGCAGAGTGTGTGTATGTATGTGCACACACTTGCCTGCCTGTCTGTCCTGGGAACATGGAGTGTAGGATTCAGCCACAGTAAGGTAGAGAAAGTCCAAGGGAAATGTACATGCTACTCCTGCAAGTGTATTCAGACATTGTCATCTACAAACCTCATTCTCAAGAGCCATACAGATCCCAAAACATCAAACCCCCAATTAAAACAAAACAAAAGGGAAAACTCATTCTGGTTCAGGTTTTTGCGACCCTTTTGGGTTTTGTGAGAAATTTCATTCACTCATGGTCCATCAGGCTGAAGGTTGGATATGTCTGAGGGAGTCCCTGGCTTGGGGAGGTAGATAACACTGATGGGAGGATGGGTGGATAGATGGATAGATGGATGAATGGAAAAGTGGACATATGGATGAACAGACAGATAGATGGCTGGATGAGGATTTACTGGAAGAGCTGAAATCAAGGTGCTTTTCTTCCTTTTAAACATCTAGGAAACTGGATCCACAGGAAGGGACAAAGGCAGACTAGAGGATAGTCTTCAGGATCCACACCTCTCTTCTAGAAGAATCTGAGAAGACTCTCAGTCCCTCCATAAGAGCCCTAGTCTCCTGAAGTGGTGTGAGCAAAAGACAGGGCAGGCTGAAGGCTGGGCAGATGGCCTGAGGGATGGCCCCTGGTGGCCCTGTGTGGGTCCCCACACATTTCTACTCATCCCAGTTGGAGCACAAAGAGCAGCAGAAGGAATGAGATGGTTCCAGTGTCTCTGGGGTCAGTGAGAAGTAGAGTGTGTTGACCCCCAAGGGTCAGATCATGAGATGAGGCTCAGAAGTTCCTGGCAGACATGGGAATGGGAGGCCCATGAACAGAGCCAGTGAGAGATTCCAGCTGAGGTGACTCTCATAGCTCTGGCTGGGTTGTCCTCACCTGACAGAGGGCAATGGTCAGTATACCTGTCTGCCCAGGTCTGACAGGAGGCAGATAGACATGAGTGAGAGGTATTTGAAATCCATGTTCTGATGAGCCCCCGGGAGTGAGGGTGTCAGCTGATATTCTTTAACAGTCAACATGGAAGGCCCAATTCCCTCTGCCACTGCTACAACCTCAGCCTCTCCCCATCGGAGACTCACCCTCAGAGCAGGAAGGGAGCTGACCTGGTCCATGGTCAGTGTGGCCTCCTTATAGTGCTTGCCTGAGGGGCAGAGCTTCAGGAAAGTGTCGTGGATGCTAAGAGAAAGGAAGAGAGGCATGGTGGTCACATGGGAACGAAAGGGGGCCATGGAACCCCATGCTCATGTGTGTGGGGATGCCTCATTGAGAGAACCGACTAAGGGTGGGCTGACATGGAAACATCCCTCCATCCCATGGTCAATGTGGGGTTCTAAAACTGGTCTGGGAATGGGGAGAGGTGGGTGACTATATTGTGGTGCGTCATGTGGACCACACTCCACAGTGTTCATTCTGGAATGTTAGAGCTTCCAGGAACTCTGTCATGGCTCCTTCCAGCCCCTCGGGTACAGATGGAGACAACTAGATTGGACATCTAGATACTTCCACCCTCAGCATGTAGAAAAGAGGTCACTTGGTGAACACAGGAGCCAGGTTCCAAATCCATGTGCTGACAGCTGGCAAACCTGACAGCCAAGCCAGACAGCTGGCAGCAAATGGTCCCTGCAGACCGAAGCCCTGAATGGCCTACCTCTTGCCCTTACCATGCCCTCTCTCCATCTGTAGGTGTCCTGGGAACTTTGTAAATGACAGACACAGGGTTGTATGGCTGTATGACCATTGAACAAACAATAGGAAGGAACCCTGCTCCGGGCCTAAAAACGATGGGCCTGTAGCCTCTGTTCTTCTCATACTATCCTGGACAGCAGGCTTTGTCCACCAGCAGACTCTTGGGACGACAAGGCCAAGGACTGTGGCAGCCACTGGAGGAGAGGGTAGACAGCAGACCCGACGAGGCTGTGTGGTCTCGGACAGCCTGGTTAATGCTTTTGAGCCTTGGCTTCATCATTCGGGTAAAGAGCCACCACTGCCTCTCTTGTGGTGCAAGCTCAGTGTAAGCGAAAGGGCGTATGTAGATGCATGGGCATGGGCAAGCTTGTGTGTCTGTGTCGGGGTGTAAACCAATATATTTAAAAACATGTTCATGGTAGCGAGATGGACCTAAGTCCCTATCTCCTCTCTGGGTCCTTCTCCTGAGCATCAGGTACATGGTACCTTCTGGCTGCTGCACAGCTTCAAGCTAGGTAATAATGGAGGGGGCCACTCACCTCCCTCAGGCCTTCTTTCCAGCCTCCTTTTTATCATTGCGTTTTTACTTATCGTGTGTGTGCATGCATGAGTGTGCATGTGCAAGCGCGCACGCGTGCGCACACACACACACATACCTCCAACACAATCACATGTCGTTGTGGGCTCATGGAGGTCAAAGACAACTTTCAGGAGCTTATTCTACCTACCACGCATGTCCGGTTTTCTAACTCAGGCTTCCGGGCTTGGTAGCAGACACCTTCCTTGCTAAGCCATCGCCCCACCCTCCAGCCTCTTTTCTCATCCTCCTTAGGCTTCAAAATTACCCTCCTTTCTTATACTCCCTCTCTATTTTACCTTTCTCTAGCATCAAACTCTAATCTCAGCTGGGTGCCGGGAGCAAGCAATTTAATTCACGTTCTGGAGTGAATAACTCACAGTCCCTCCATTGACATCCCCAGATAAACTCAGATGGATTTTTAGTCAGTGGGATTTAGCGCCATGTGACTAAGTGAAGAATTCAGAGGTAATGCTCTGACTTGAGTCCGGGGGAGAGGAGGAGCCCATGCCAAGTGCCCAATGACAGAGAATGCAGAGCCATCTTCTGCTCCCTTTTTAGACAGTCGTCTTATCACAGCTCATCCTGTGAGTCTCAGCCGTGGACAAGTGGAGGAAAAACAAGCTAAGGTTCTAATCATCCACAGAGTGTCCCAGCTCTGCACTCTGGAAGGCTGGGCTCCAGCACCTGCCACCAGCTGGTTGGCTTCCAACCTTCCAAATGGGCTTGAGCCCAGAAGGAGCCCCAGCACAATTGAGAGGCCACAAGAGAACAGTCAGGGTTCATCTCCCTGAGAACAGCTCTTAGCTGAGTTTGTCCTTCCGGGAGGCCAGCAACAGCAGTTCCAACCCACACGTGGACACCTTGGCCCTGGGCAGGGATGGTTGGTGTTTAGATGCCACAGCCTCTGAGGTGTCTCTCCATCCTCCATCACCTCCCAGGACTGCAGCTGAGGATGCTGCCTCTGTCCTCCTGGGATGCTGAGTCATGAGGCACACAAACCCATCCTTTCCTCCCCTCCCGATCATGTGAGCAGAGACCATAGACATGCTTCTATTCCTGGCCTTCTAGTGGAAGGCAGTCTCCTTCCAATCATCTGTGCTGACTTGGGAGGGCCTGGAAAATGGGAGGTGAGCCGGGGCTTGAAGATGCATGGGGAGAGCCATGGCCCTGTCAGTCTAGTAAGAGACCCTAAGTGTCCCGGAGGCTCTGTCTATGAAAAAGCAGGTGTGGGGAGGTTAGAAGAGAATTCTAGAAGATGTTGGGATAGGAAGGGTCATCTCAGATCAACAGGAAGAAAGAATAGCCATATTCCTGGTGGAGGCTCCATCCCTACTGACCTCTAAGGGGCAAGGGCAGGCAGTCACAGGCAAAAGGAGCACTTTGTCATTATCATTGTTAGAATTGCTGCAGATTCTCTTTCTTTCTCATTCATTCATTCTTTCTTTCTTTCCTTCCTTCTTTTTGTTTGTTTCTTTGCTTCTTTTTCCTTTCTTTCTCTCTTCCTCTCTCTCTCTCTCTCTCTCTCTCTCTTTCTTTCTTTCCTTATCTGTTCTTCAGACAGTGTCTCACTGTGTAGCCCTGCTTATCCTGAAACTATGTAGACCAAGCTTGTCTTGAACTCAGAGAGATCTGCCTGCCTCTGCCCCCAAAGTGCTAGAGTTAAACATATGTACCAACCATCCTGCCTAGCCAAAATAACAATCTAGCTTTGGCTCTGTGTGTGGGGCTGGAGGTAAGAACACACGTATATGTACCTGTGGGGCCCAGAGGTGGGTGTCCCCTGTCTTACTCTACCACTTTCCATCTTATTTTGGGGGGCAGGATCCCTTCCTGAGTCTAGATCTCATTAATCCAGCTAGACTGTTTGGCCAGGGAACTATAGGGATTCTGGCCCTGTCTTCCCACCTCTGAGTCAGAGGCAGTGCTCAGCATTTCCACACAGGTTCTAAGGACCCAACTCCTGTCTCCTGCTTGTTCCAAAAGCACTTTACCAACCGAGACATCTTGCCAGCATTCTTGTGATGTATACTTAGGGTGGCTACCCTCTGTCTGTACCGTAACAAGGACCCACCAAGGTAAGAGCCACTCCTTTACAAGAAAGGAAACAGCAGGTAGATGGCCAAAGTCACATGGGTGTGGACGTTAATGTGCGAGCCTCAGACACTCGAGCTCTCACCCAGAAGCCCAGAGAAGGGAGACTGGGGAGACCTGCAGTTCTCACCACGCCTGACTACACACTGTGTGCTCGTCATACTCAGTCAGACATGTTCCTCCTAGTGCCTTCCCAATAATCCCTGAGGGAAAGGTGTAAGTGATGACTTTGTGGATGGGTAAACTGAGGCTTGGCAAGTTTACCTAGTATGCCCAAGGTCGTACAACTAGAAAGACACAAGAGAGGATAACAGAGCCCTAAAATGGGTAATTTGAGTTGCGCTATCTCCCACTATACCCCCCACCCCCAGGAGAGAGCCCCTGTGCACCCATCCCCAGGTTGGGCAAGAGTGCTGGACGGGGCCCTGCCCAGACTCCATGCTTTCCCAGACGGCCACGGGGACCAGCTGTCCACAGATGAATCATGGCTGCATCTCGGCTGCCACAGAATGTTCTCCTCCTCCAAATATGGATCAGCCAGCTCGAAATGGAGCTCTGAATTAATCACTAATGGACTCAAAAGTCAAAGCCATTTGAGAAACTCACACTTTGGGCTTGCCAGCAGCCAGGCAGCCTGGGTGTGGCTCGCTTCCACAGAGACCGGCTCCGATCCGCCTCAGTGACTGCTGCTTCTCCATGGGACCCTGGACCTGCCACAACACACCCCACAGATTCAGTTTCCCTTGTGAAATGAGAGTCTCGGCGACTCCCCTGCCTGGATCCCCCCAGTCAGTCACCTGTGACTCGGTAGCATCGCTGCCATCCTACCGCCCACTGCTGCAGAGATCTTTTAGGTTAGTGGGCCTCAAAAGGACTCTGTTAAAACCCTGCAGGGAATTTGTAAATGGGTCTGTACCGTCACTGTGCCTTTGGGTTCTTATTCAAGCCCAGGAAACGCCATAGATTCTACAAGCTTCCAGACGCTTCTCTGAAAGAGTAAGATCAGAGATTTAGTGGAAGCCCCTAAGCTCAGCTATCTGGGCTTCTCCACCAATAGCCTGTTGTTTTATGGTATAACCTACAGATATTTATAAATGACCCCTTCTTTAGCCCAAACATGAAGATTTTTTACTTCCAAGCTGTGTGACCCTGGGAAAATCTCTGTCTTTCTCTGAGCCAGTTTACTCATTTGCAGACAGGAACTAATAACATGGTGGAAACAGGTGTCTGTGCTCAGCTCTGATCTGGGTACCTATTGTTCACACCATGACATGACATCTCCCTGGCCTAATGATGGCTCTGTGAGGTTGGGTGCCGAATCCTCTCACACTGTTGTATAGTGTGGGAACTGAGGCCCGCTCGCACAGCCAGAGAACAGCACAGCTGAGCCTCAAACCCAGGCTTGTGGCCCCCAGGAAGAGAACTTGCCATACTGTGTGTGCTGGAGCTTCAGCTGCCCCAGGGAACCCCAGTGGCTAATGCGTAGAACTGGATGCGAAGAAGACTAAGAGGCTTCATAAGAGGCTTGGCAGGGCATTTGCTATCTGTGTGATAGCCTACGGTCAGATCCCTAACAGGAAGGGAGGAAAGAAGGGAGGGAGGGGAGGGAGGGAGGGAGAAAGGACAGACCTGATCAGAGTCTGGGAACAACATGTCGACAGACACATCCTTAACCCAGAGATACCAGAGTATCGTGGATTCCTCCAAAGGGCTCAGCCTGCACCAGGCTGACCCAGGCTCCAGTCACAGTATGTGAAGACCTAGTGACCTGGCCTCTATGTGCTTATTCATGTGGAAAAGAGGGTGAGAAACCTTACAGAGACTCACTGCCTTCTCCTCACCCCCTGCTGTGGATTTCCTAATGGTTTTTAGTGGACCACTATCATTCAACTGGGCCATTACTGAGGCCCCTTAAGAAAAACTGTTCAAAAGTGACCAGGCCTTGGTGTGGTCCAGCTTGACACTAGCAGCTCACAAAGGCCCTTTTTTCCGTAGGCGTTGTGAGCTAGGTACTTCTCAAGCCCACACCATGAATCAAGGTCTAAGCGGTTTTCTTCCTTGATCCATGATGCACCCCTAACATGGACATGTCTGAGACTCTGGTTGCCCCTGAGGAGCTGGTCTGTTTGCCGCATGTGCTGTACTTTCCAGGCATTGTGCTTGTGCATCGGTATGTATAACTATCTTTACTTCAGAAACCAGGAGCACCTTCCAGCTCTCAGTCTAGTTTTCCAAAGCAATACACTGCAACAGGCTAAAAGCATAAGCGCTCTAAAGCCTACAGCCAGGATGACTTACATCCTGCACCCCACACTTATCCACTCTGTTCTCCAGAGGCATTTTACAAACAGCTTATTGTTTCTCTTGGCTTTTTTCTTAATATTTATATAACACTTCTAAGTACTGTGCTAATGCTACCAAGTTGTCAGTGCTGTTGCATTATAGACAGTATCTTGCGACATGCCCCTATTAAGAGGAGGATTTATTTGTCTATATATGCCTCCTTTCCCAACGTTCCAATTTAAAACAATTTGTCCAAATCGATATTCTGTATTTACCGTATTACTGTTATATTTTATTCATTATTCAAGCATTGCTCACAGCTGGTTTCCCTTGTGTAGCGTGATTGCATTCTCTTCCTTGCAAGCCTTTTGTTTTTCCAAGAGTTAACCATGGCCTTGTTTTCTCTTTCATTTCTCATACAGACATTGCAGTATGTCTGTCATTAGTTCATCCACCAAACTTTCTACCGCGCTGTAAAGAGCTGATTGTTCTCCAGGCCTGTTTCTGTTGTCCTTCTCGAGCTTTTCCTCATTACCATCCTTGTAACTAACTTTTCCATCCATTTTGTAGGATCCTTTCTTCTATGAATCCTGGGTTTCTGAGTTTAATTACAAATTTTAGCTAAGCAAATCCTCAAAAAGCTGTCTCAGATCTATGTATACCCTTTATTCAATTGTATGTAAAAATATCGTTAGCCACTTACATTCATGATGGATAGACTAGCTAGGAACTTTGTTCCAGATTGGAAATGTCTTTCCTAAGAATTTTGAAAGGATTATGTTTTCTCATGCAAGCCCAAAGCTGTTCTGACTCCAGACCTACTGTGTATCACTCTTCCTTTCCTCCCCTGTAGAAGGTCTTCCTATTGGCTCAGCGTTCTGAGATGTAACGATGGTGTAGGCTCTTCTGTTCCCTGTTGACATGCAGAGGTCCTCCAAGTCAGACGTACAGCAAGGCTTTGAAGGTTCAATGTCCCCTTGCTCTTCATTGTGCTTGGCTGTGACTCTTATCCAGATCGTGAGCTCCTCTCGCACTGAAGCAGGGTGGGATGCCAAGTGGATCACATGCAAGAGGTAGACTCACCTGAGACCCTCAGTTTTCCTTTGTGTTCTCTCCTGACTCTTTACCGTGGCATTCTAAGCTCACTGGGCCTTTCTGGGTTTTGAGTCTATCACTCCAGGCCCCGCAGATCAGCTTTCTTCTCAGCTGAGTCTGTTTTAGGACCTATCTACTTGGTACTTCTCATGTATCTGTTGACCTTACTCATCTATGGCTTTCTTTTTGTGCTTACAGGTTTCTTTCTCCTTTAAAACAAAACAGAAAACATGCCTTTGCTCTTCCTTTGGTAGTGAGAAGAGACATGAGAGGTACTTTTGTTCCCCATGTTGACTGGATGCTCCGTGCACTTTGCTTATCTGATTTAATCTTGTAATCTTGAACATCATACTTCTAAGGTTCTCCATGGAGGCTCCAGCTACTCATGAAAGCATCCTGCTGGTGGGTGAATCAGCACCAATGTTTCCTGAGCCATCATGATGCAAGTAGAATGACCAAGTCAGCATGACTTCCTCATTTTGAACCACAGTCATTGAGCACCTTGATCATTTGAGGTCCTTATTCATATCTTCAGCTGCTCGTCAACCCATGATTTCCTCTGGCTGGGGTGAAACCTTTACTGAAGGGGCAGGACCTTCTCCAGTATCATCCTCCCATGTTGGAGTTTCCTTCCTCCAACCCTGTCCATCTTATTTGAAGGTGTGCAAGTCTAGAGACAGATGTAGAGTGGGAGTTGAGCCACCACATCCTTCACTATGTCTTCACTAGGCAAGGTACCCAACACCCCCTACCTAACCTATTCCTCTTCTCCATGGCCCCCAAGTTAGAAGAAGGCTTTTGGCAAGAGTTATCCACAGTCAGGCATGGCTCCTTGTGCTCAGGAATGAAGCCATCAGTCAGGCTGGGTCGGGAAGAGCTTCAAGAGAAGCCTGTGGGACAGGTTTGATCTGATGCATAGCTTCCCCTGGCAACATTTGGACAACTGAAATTTTGCCTTTTCCATGAGGACATGTCATGAAACTTGGGGGTCACATACTGTGCTGCAAGCTAGGTTTGGCCACCCACAACCCTTCATAAGCTAGCGGAACCAAATTAATAGTGGAAAGCAGAAAAAAGATGTATTCAACACGACCACATTGGGAAGAGGGACAAAGGGATCCAGAGACTCTCCAAGTCATTTTCAATGCAAGGTTAAAGTCCAAATAGAGAGTGAGGATATGCACATATGTCACATCTGTCTGTCTGAGCAGTACCGGTCAAGGTGGGGTCCCACCTATCTCTGACCTATCATTATCTGGGATTCAGTCTCATCCTCGAAAGTGGTTTGACAAGTGTTTAGAACTGTGTGAAACCTCTCTCAGGGAAACAATTTCCCCTGATGGCTGTACCTTTTCCTTCTCTGAGCATGAGACTCCTGGAGAAATTCCCATTCTTTGGGATCTATTGTTTAAATAGTCTGATAGATTGAGATGCACGGTGTCTCATTAGAATATTTTCATTTCTGCCAGGCCAGTTATATAAAGACATTGTATTAGTTTCTTTTCTTGTTGCTCCAACAGAACGCCTAACAGAAATAACTTAGGAGAGGAAGGATTTGTTTGGGTCATGTTTCAAAGGAGTACAGCCCTTCCTGGTGAAGACAAGCACGGTGACTGGGATGTTGGGTCTGTACTCCTGGGGGTTTATGGGATGGCCTATTAAATCCTAGTGGATCAGGACGCAGAGAGGTCTGGAAACAGAAGTTTCCAGAACCCTACAGCCCTCCATTTTTCAGTGAGGCCCCACCCCAAAGGTTCCATAACCTCCCGAAATAGCATCAGTGTCAGCAGCAGGAGGTCGAATGTTCAAACACACGAGCCTGCTGCTGGCACATTTACATTCAAACCATAATGCGCACCTTTGATAGGGACGGAAGCAGGCTGGGAAGAGGATATGAACAGCTGCCACTTCAAGACCTGAATGGTCAGTTCAGGTGGGAGGGGGGCCCTAAGGATGGCTTGCTTCCAAGAACCTCGTTCTTGGGAGGCTAGCCCAGAGCAAAGGAAAAGAGGGGGAGAACGCTCAGGGAGGAAATATGCGTGCCATCTGTATTTTCTCTCCAAGTCCTCACCACCATCTTCACACCACCCAACAGGCTAAGTGTCTACAACAGGGTCTGGTATTAAATTACAGTTCATGAAAGCAAGGGAAAGATCCGGAGTCGTTGAGGAAGGATGGGTCGCTTTCTATATGCTTCATATAAAGCTGGCAAAGAGGACAACTTAAAAAAAAAAAAAAAAAAAAGACAAAAGGAACAGAACAAAATGAACAGGATGCAGGCCCAGGAAGCAACGAGTGATGTAAGTGGGTGAACGATTCATGAAGGTGTGTGCCTGGACCATTCTCTTGGGAGTCTGGATGATACACTGACGGTAGGCAGGAGCTGAGTCAGGAGGAAGGGCCCGTGGAGAGAACGGGGGCATTTGCTTTGCATTTAGAACTTGTGTCCTGTTTGGATTCTCTAGTCAGATATCAATGTTGCTTCTTTCCCTCTTGTTTTATGTTTTATGCATACATTACTTCTTAGTAATGAAACTATCAGTGGGGATTAGGTAAGCTGTAGGATATAGCTCACTTGGAGTTTTGCCATTTTTTCCCTCTATGTAAAAAAGTGAGTTCAGAGTGTGACTCAGTGTTAGAGTACTTGGCTAGCATATGAAACCCTCACTTGTATTCCCAGTATAGAAAAATAAGTAAATAAGCAGTATTTTTTAAAGGAAAGGTAGCAAAAATTCAAGACTGTTCCTGGTCTCCATAGCTCTTTGCCATGTAGAGCTTGGGATGCTCTACATGTTTGTGATGCTTGGGGATGATCAGTTCAAGAGTCAACAAGGACAAGAGGGTGTGTGTGTGTGTGTGTGTGTGTGTGTGTGTGTGTGTATCCAGGACAGTGTTTAAATGGTCTCCTCATTCCCATCTCCACTGTCTTCCTCCGGAAGTGTCCTGGAATGCTCATTTATACACCACACAATTTTGTTGAGCACCTGGCTACAAGGACATCTACCCTGGTCATCCCATTCCATGCCCTATGAAGCCATTTGTCACAACTCCGTTCTGGATGAGTAGGACATTGGCCAAGAGGTTTCCCACAAAGGCAGAGTCCTACCTGAGAACACATTCTCTGCCCCCATTGTTTCTGGAACAGAAAGAGCCCTGGAAGGAAGCTTTGGAGGTGGGGAGCAGGAAGGAGATGGGGAAGGTAGCCGAATGAGTATGCATGATGCTTCCAGCTTCACTGGACCAGTGAGTGCCCCAATAGGCTGAGCCTACACATTTAAGCCTTTCTTCATTCTCCTCACTGCCTCAAGGAGTCCCAACATCTACAAAGAACCTCTGCTTCAGGTGGGAGTAACAGCACTGTAGCCTGAGTCTGCTATCTCCTTCTGCTCCAGTGGACTCTCATGACTTCTGTCCATCCCATATGTTGCTTTGGGGCTATCTGTGTGGTTCTGAGAAGGGATTACACTCCAGGGCCAGAGTGAAACCCTAGCAGGAAAGAATCCAGTTTGGGGAATGGGAAAGGAGGACCAGGGTCTTTACTTACCACAGAATCTCATTTCTTGTTAAGAAGGTCAGAGCCTGCGACAAATCAGAGAGGAGACTGACACTCAATCCAGTCCCGCCCCACTAACCCCCCAGCCCCTGGAAGAGCATGACATCTTAGAGAAGGGAGGGGTATTCGCTCATTGTACTGTTGAAGAAGTGATGGCACCAAAGCCCACAGGACCAGGCCTGTGGTGATAGCAAAGGCAGAATGATGTCGTTACTCTCCCAGCCATGTCATGGGGAAAAGGCAACGTGGCCCAGACTGGCAGAGTGGATCCAAGCCAAAGCCAAAACCCTGGGCTCTGGGGCAGGAGATAGGGGTGAGGAGGTTTAAGTATTGGTTTGAATCATGTGGCTACAAGTATAACAAAGGCAAGAGACATTGCTGCCAACCTGGCAGACTCCAAACTTCAGGCAAGAATTCTCCTCTCTGTCCCTCCTCCTCTCTGTCCCGGAACTAGGGAAGCCCCTAGTTCTGTCCCGAATCTGTGACCTGACTACGCACCTGGTACTCTTCCAGGTCCTCCCAGTGCATCTGGTATCTTAAACACTGACCCATGCCGATCCAGCCTCCTCCTGCCAGCAGTAGAACTTCTGCCCCAAGGGCTCAGCAGCTGGTGCAGTCCGTTGATTCTGTTACCATGGTGACCAGCATTCCACCTTCTGCCCCTGAGTTGGCAAATAGGTTCTCTTGATGCCCTAGCTAAGAACCATCACCTCCAGAACAACAAACAAAAAGGCAAGCCAAGCTCGGGTCGGCCTTAAGACGTTGACTCAGGGAGTCACGATGCCTGGGACGGAATCCCAGATCTGCCACGCGCTTACTGTGTAACCCGGAGCAAGCTACACAACCTCTGTGATGCTTTTTGCTCTTACCTCTTCAAGGGGATGAGAGTCTCAGGACCCTTGTGGGGATTCCCTGAGTCAATGCAGGTGATGATTATCATGGACACATAGAATGTGCTCCATAAGTTTTAGAGCCAGATCCGGAGTACGGTGTGGGGTGTGGGCTACAGAGATGGAGAGACATAGATATCTACTTCAGTAGATGGCCTACAGGGCACAGAAGGGTACTTTATACCATCAGTCTGAGTCCCTGTAGGAACAGAAGGTGCGTTCAAATTTGGACCACATGAATGGACTCTACACAAAGATGATCTCAAAAGTAGAAAACTACCAAGATGAGGCAGAAGTCAGAGCTCCTAACCACAGAGCTGCTCTGGTTCTGGCTGAGGGCACATGGGCCAAGCACCCCTGCATCACACTCTGACTTTCTGAGGCACAGAGAATGGGAGAGACCTTGGATCAGGAAACAAGCAGTTGCAAGGAGTGCTGCCTCTGGCGCTGACGTTCTAGGGATACCCCTGAAGTTCTCTCTCTGATCTCCTCCAGGGTGTTTTTCCAATTGACTCTCATATCTGGTCGCAGACACCCTGGGAGAAGCCTGGCACTCTGAGGTGCTGAATTCTCTAGAAATGAAGCTGCCCTCGTTTCCTGTCTTTCCTGCACAGAAGTAGAGGCTGGCAGATGGAAGACGAACCGTCATCCCTTCAACTACTGAACAGGCACCAGTGCTAGGCATTTCACCTGACCCTGGTGAGACACAACTCTTAGAGTAAGAACGTGTGCACACACCATGCACACACATCCCTGGAGTTGGAAGCTGATGCTACCAGAGGTGACAGTGTGGAGACATGCATATATGGAAATTGCTAAACAAGAAGACAGGCACAGCAACCCCTTGATACTGTAATAGCTATGAAGTCCAGGCTTGAAAACTGTGCAATCAAGTTGAGGGGGAGGGGCCCTAAATGTTTCAAGTAATTCCACACTCATATTTACCTTAGCATGCATGTAGCCTTTGAACTACAGGCCACACTTGCCTGATAGGATACAATGACATTTAATGGCTACTATATGTGGTGGTCAGGAACCTGGACTTTTACGTGTCAAAGGTTGGATTTCATCACTTTAAGCAAATCATAAAATTACTAAAAGCCTCAGTTCCTATCTCTAAAATAGGACAGAGAATTCTCTACTTTCTAAAATTGCAAGGAGAAAGAAAAAGGACAAATGTGTAGCTTTTGTTGTTGTTGTTGTTTTAAAATCAAGATGCCTGGTATAAAACCAGTACTTGAGAGAGAGAGGACAACACTGCTTTCAAAGTTGAGCCTGACAATGAAGGCCTTCAGCAAGTGGGCAGTCACAGAACCCTATCCAAATACGGCCCCTCCCTGCATCTGCCAAAAGCCAGGTTGGTTCATATTCACATTGGCCAATGGGATTCCTGCTCCCTTACTCTGGGCACAGAATTGGTTAGTTTAAGGGATACTCTGGGACTAGGCAAGTTGTAGGTCTGGAACCCCCAGGGAAGCCAGGGATCTTTGAGATCTTACTCTGGCATACATCCTTCTCCATCCAGTCTTTTTCAGACATCCTGATTATACAAAGTAAGACAACTTGGCACCAGCCTGTTGTGTCTTTACACCCTGTTGACCCTTGCTAAAAAGAGAGCAACAAAAGCAGCCGAAAGCTCTCAGCTCCTCACGAAGCCCCTACAGAGCTAGACAGGGAGACTGGTGAAGAACAGGTATCACTCCTTGCCCTTGACACCCCACCCAGACACACTCCAGGAAGGGGAACCCACAGGCCTCGGGAAGCTACAGTGCAATAAGAGACAGATAACAAGGACCAGGCTGGAGGCCAACACTGGAGCTGCTGGACACCCGAAGGCCTCCAAAGAAGGGCCATTGGAACAGACTCCCGAGTGACAGTGCTGAGCCAGGCTGAGAAGATGGGACAGCGTTCCAGGTCCAGGAGGCAATGGACTCCAGCCAGAACTGCAGAACACGGCACGCGTTTTCACATTTGTTTTATAGGGTACCTTCCCTTCTGAAAATGATGCATGTTTGTCATTTATGACTGGGATATAAAGATGACTTTATAAACATAGCTCTTTAATAAAAAGAAATAGGAGCCCTTTTAAAGAAAAATATTAAGAGAATAATTTTACAGGTGGTAGAGGAATGCACCAGAAATTACAAGGTGCTTCGAGTGCTCATGCGTGCGCTCTCTCTCTCTCTCTCTCTCTCTCTCTCTCTCTCTCTGTGTGTGTGTGTCTCTGTCTCTCTGTCTCTCTCTCTCTGTGTTTCACACACACACACACACACACACACACACACGTACACACACGTACACACACACGTACACACACACACACACACACGCACAGAGCCGGAGTACACCAGCCCCACTAGCCTCCTGTCTCCTTCAGCGTTCACCCTCTCCCCTCATCTGTCCTTAGCCCATACCCCTCCCCATCCCCAAAGCCCAGTGACCTCATCCTAGACAGGCCTTTTATTGGTTCTCACCAATAACAATAGTAGCAATAAGAATGTCACCTTGCATTTGCATATCCCTTTACAATTCCAAAGGCTTTTATATGTACCATCTCATTTGCCTGGAGGAATAAAAGACCATGCTTTTAAAAAAGGCAAAGAAAAATGAAGAACGAAAAAGAAAAATTCCCCACATGAGGTTCTGCTCCAGTGTATTAGGCAACCTCTGCCCCTCCCCCAGCCCCCTGAGCTGCTGGGTGCCTGTGGTGCCACAGTGATCTCAAAGAGGTGTAGCTAAGCAGTGAGGAGACCGCAGGAGGGACAGTCCACATCCTGCCTTTCTGAGGTCCGCATGGCGCATGGCGTAGGTTTCTGTCACCTCTCAGGGAGCTGCACAAATTCTTAAACTTCCAGCCCCTGAATTAACTTGATGTACCTTTTCCTGTCTTGTCAGATTCAGGCTCTGAAAAATGACTGCTATCCAGGCTATGTGAAGGATTCTCACCATGTAATGACACAAAGAAATAAGCCAACTAAAAAGGGGGGGGGGGGCGAGGGTTAAATGGGGTTGAGAGATGGCTCAGGGATTATGAGCACTTGAATAAGTACTGCTCTTGGAAAGGAATCGAGTTCAGTTCCCAGCACCCATATTAGGTGGCTCACAACTCTCTGTAACCCAGCTTTAAGGGTTTGATATCCTCTTCTAGATTCCATGGCACCTGCTTTTATGTGTACACACACACACACACACACACACACACACACACACACACACATTTTAAAATAAAATAAGCCTTTAAAATTAAATTAAATTGAAAATGGGCCAAGGATATTGTGATGGTTTGTATATGTTTAGCCCAGGGAGTGGCACTATTGGGAGGTGTGACCCTGTTGGAGTAGGTGTGTCACTGTGGGTGTGGGCGCTAAGACCCTCATCCTAACTGCCTGGAAGTCAGTATTCTGCTAGCAGCCTTCAGATGAAGATGTAGAACTCTCAGCTCCTGCACCAGGCGTGCCTGGGTGCTGCCATGTTCCCACCTTGATGATGATGGACTGAACCTCTGAACCTCTAAGCCAGCCCCAACTAAATGTTGCCCTTTATAAGACTTGCCTAGGTCATGGTGTCTGTTCACAGTAGTAAAACCCTCACTAAGACCGATATGAATAGGCATTTCTCCGGGAAGATGAGGGAACGGCTTAGGAGTCCACGAAAAGCATCTCGACATCATTAGCCACCAGGGAGCTCGATGCAAATCAAACCCACACTAGCATGCCTCTTCATAGCCACCATGACGACCACTTTAAACAGAAGAGTAAGTGCGCTCACAGCGGCATTCTCCATAATCGCCGGAAGTGGAAGCAAGCCTAAACCCATTAACTAGTGCGCTCCTATGAAGCAGAATGGCAGTTGGCACTACGATGGGTGAAGATTGGTCCCACGAAACAGCACGCCTCAAAAACAGTCACAAAGGCCATGCAGTGTAGGACTCCCCTGCTTAAGATGTCTGGAGTGGGCAAAGCCATGGGGACAGAAAGTAGGTTGGCCGTTTTCAGGGGCTAAGGGGCAGGAAACTGAGAGTGAGTGACTGCAAAGGAGGACCAAACCTCTGTATGGGAGGATGAATGTGTTCTAAAATTAAATGGTGGTACAACTCTGAATAGCTTAAAAACGGTGAAGTTATATACTTTGTAGGAGTGAATTGTATGGTGCGTCAATTATACCTTAAAGCTGTTATTTTAAAAATGACAAGATATGTTTAAGTGCTAACTCAATGCTTGTAAAGCACCTTAAATATTATTAAAGAATGTGTAAATGAGTGAATTCTGGTCTATGCCCCCTAGCTCAGTCTAACCCAAGCAAGTGGCTCCACTGACAGCCACCCCTCCCTACTGGGCCGTCAGCCAGGCTATACTTTGTCAGCTTTGCCCATAGGCAGGAGTTAGTGATTTCCTCATGGCAAGTAGCAGGTCTGCGGGAACCCATCCTGGTTTCTCTAAGGCTATACCGAGTAAAAATGAGGGTGGCAGGGTTGCCTTGGAGGAGGGCCAGTCTCGGGACAAATGTACCCAAAGATGGAGATCAGGGTGCTTGGAAACGTCCCCAGAGCCCTGGATCTCTGGAAGTTGCAGCCCCTGCTTTCCCACAGCAGCGACATCTAGACTCTCGCCCTAGCATTGGCTTAAGCACTGGTCCAGCACAGTGTGGAGTGCTCAGTCCATGCACGGGTGCCCAAGGCAGGACTCTCAGCTTCTGTGGTCCTGTGGTCTGATGGCATGGTGCAGGGATCTAGAAGTTTCTCCTCAAGCCGCCGAGACAGGGTGTAGAGGTAGAGGAGATCATTACCCTAGCCCCTGGTACAGAGTTCACCACGGTGCTTTCCCAGAGCTAGAGGGAAGCTGGGGCCTCTGCAAAATGCACGTTTTACCCAGAAGGCTAAGCATGGACAATGTAGACAGAGGGTACCCCGATTTAAACTTTAGTGGGTTCCCCCCTCACTTTCCTCTAGGACACTATGTGTCCTTTAGTCTTTCCTGGTCACATTGCTTGGGAGGAAAATAGAATTGTTGGGGGTGGGGAACTGAGGTAAGTGGCCCACATTCCCCCTTTTCTTTTTTAAAGTAAATCAGACATTTGACAAATCAGAAGGGAAAACTAAAGGAAGCAGAGACTCAGGTTCATGAAAAGGCGAATGAAGGGCTGGTGAGATGGCCGAGCAGTATGGCACTTGCTGTTGTATTTAAAACTTTTTAAGGCAAATGAAGGAGGCTGAGGAGATGGCTCAATCAGCAGAGTGTCTGCTAAGAAAGCACAAGGACCAGGGTTCTAACCCCAGTATCTACAGAGTTAAAAAAAAAAAAAAAAAGCCAGGCATAGTCATGAGTAGGTGGCTGTATGGAGGGTCATTAATGAAGACATAATTTCCTTCTGCGCTGCTGGTCAGTGAGTCTTGTTAGTCCAATCCCTGAGTATTGGGCTCAGTAGGGGTACCCCTGACTTTAAAGGAAAAAACTAGCAATAGAGCAAGAAACCCTTCAACCTCTAGCTCCCCTCATGTGATGCATACAGGAAGACATAGGAGCTTGACGTGGCACCAAAGGGCTGGCAAGGGTCCCACACAGAGGCTTCCCCTGCTTTGCCTGGTGCAGGGCGCTCCATTCTAGTGTCCATCTCACTCTCACCTGGGGACTGCACAAGGAACTCCAGCTGTTTGCTTCCCCATGTTTTTCTTACCCTGGATAACAGACACCCCTGTTTTCAATGGCCCTGGATGCTGAAAACCTCCTCCTCCAAAAAAAAAAAAATAATAATAATAATAAGTATCCTTGGCATTCAAAGAACATGAAAGGCTGGGGACAGAGGACAGAGGAAATGTGCTTGGGCCCTGGACAAGGGTGACCTTGCCCTTTTCCAACTTGCATCAGATGCCTCGATGCCCCACGTCACACCCTGGTTTCGGTCACTGTCACATGAACAGGTCCACGTGAGATTAAGCCATCTCCCAGGGGCTTGGCATTGCCTCACAAACTCTTTGCCTTCAATTTCTGCCCTGGAATCTTCTATTAAAAAAGAAATCTTGAGGAACTAGAGAGATGGCTCAGCTGCTCTTGCAAAGGATCCAGGTTCCGCTTCTAGGACCCACATGGCGGCCCACAATTGTCTCTAACTCCAGGGGATCAGACACCACTGCACACATATGGACCACACATTTACATGCGGGCAAACCACTCATATAATTAACTAATCTTCTTGATCTATGTGTAGACAACAGCTAAGTTCAGTGTGGTGCCCTTTCAACCAAGTGGAGGTGGGAGCTCGAAGTGCTTCAGGAGATGGACCTATGATGTCAGCACATGTAGGTGGAGGTCCAAGCTCGGGGGCATTGCGGGGGTGGGGGTGGGGTTGGGAATACCTGGACAGTCTCGAAGTTGTGTCGTCTCTCCTGCCTGTCTCCTAGCTCTGGGATCAGCTCTCAAAAGACCTTTTAAAAAAGGCCTATATCAGGGTTTGCCTTCATTGACAGCATGCTAGAGGGTCCTGAGGAACTGGAGAGCAGCTCTTGACCAGAAAGGGAACTCCAGAAACTTGCTCTTTCATTGGAACAGTTTTTGAATGTTTAATCTGGAAATGTCCTAGACCGACCTTAGCAGATAGCCTTTGAGAACTAACACTTGACAAAGTATCAGGCTGAGGTCCAAGGTTCGACTTGCTCAGGACACAGGGGAAAACAGCTAAACTGGTCCTGGAAGTCACTGTCCCCTTTTCCATAGAACTGGAAAAGCAGAATCAGTCTCGTGAGGTCCTGTCTGCGGTAATACCGACTCTCAAACCACACAGTATGATAAAATGTGGCTTGTCGGGATATGTACCAAGCCTGGGCTGTCCCATGCTTCCCATTCAACAGTAAGATTGGCTTAGCTAGAGAGTTCCTCACCTCTCTTCTTCCTCCCCTCCGCGCCCCATCCCTGTGTATGTGGATCTGTGTAAGCCAGAGAACAACCTCAGAAATCTTTCCTCGGGTACCACAGGTCAGGGTTTCTCACTGGCCTGAAGCTCACAGAGGAGGCTAAGCTGTCTGGCCAGCACTGGAGAGCTGTGAGTCTCTGTCTTCCTGGCATTGGAACTGTAGCCCTGCTGCCTTACTTTGTCTTCTACACTCCAGGGATTGAACTCAGGCCCCTACCACTACAAGGCAAGCACTTTACCAATCAAACTAGTGCCCTGGTGCGCTCATGCTCTCTGATACTCCTTAGCTAAATCCACTCCCAGTTACCCTTTCTACCGAGTGCTGGCCACCCGGCTTCTGCTAGGTGGCCAGGCCTTGGGGATTGTGGCTTCTTGTCCTTGCCTAATACTCATTTGTTTGTAAGGTTATTGTTGACCCTTTTAAGGAGTCCCAGGTATTTTACTGGTGTTAGAGACGGTGACCAAGAGAGACAACTGAGTCTTTGAGAAGTTCAACTTTGGCGAGGAAACAGTCAATAGTCATTCAGTTGCCCATGGAGCCATACCTGTGTGTGGCCAAAGAGCAGGAAGAGTGTCAGTGATAGGACAGTTGTCTCATGCAAGGCTCGGGGAGGCTCCTTTGAGGAGGGGACACTGAGCAAGACCTGAGAGATCAGTAGCAGAGGCGGCCCTGAGGGAAAGTGCTTCCTGGTAATGCAGGAGGATATGGAAAGGCTCCCGCAAAAGAAACTCAGGTACTAGAGAACAGAGAAGTTTATGGGTCATGGGCAAGACCCCAGAGACGGGGGCAGAAGATGGCTTGGGGCAGATCTTGGGGAAGATCAGTGCTTTCTGTGAAAAGCAGTGGGAAGTCATTGCAGGGGATCACGCTGAGAAATGACATAATCTGACGTCTGCTTTCAAGGGCCTGCTTCCTCAGAGGGTGGCTGGCGAAGGTGCTGGAAGAAGGCCACGAGGCTGGGGACACGTGTGAGGAGACTACGGAGTAAGCCACAGGATGGCTGTACAAGGTTATCGATGTCTGAGAGAACTTAATGACGTCTTCTGGCATCTCTGGACTATGGGAGGGGAGGGAGCATGAACTACATGTGACCCGAGGGACTCCGACTGTGACAGCAGCAAGGAGGGGATGCTGGAGAGTTGGGTGGAAAGGGAAGATTTTAAATGTGTGGTTTGAGATGTCTATGTGGCAGACAAGTGACAATGACAAGAGATATTAGGATTTAGGTCACCACAGAGCTCCAGGCTATAGACAGACATTAGGGAACGTCTGGGCATAGGTGTGCATTGAAAACTGTGAGTGAGGTCGGTGGGAATCCCAAGGTAGAAAAGGCAGGGTTCCTGCTTCCCAGTAGTTCTAAGGAGCAGGTAAAGCACCCCACCTTCCGGAATGGCAGAACAGTCCGTCAGAGGCCAGCCTTCTCACTGGAAGCAATATCCAAAGCCACCTACTCGAAGGTGACCTGAAGGGGCCAGTCATCAAGGAGGAGCGTTCTGATGTGACTCTCCGTCCTGCTCGTTCTTGAGCAGCTATGGATCAAGAAGAAAGTGAAGGGTTCGTGAAAGAGAGGGTTCTCCCATCCCCCTAAGGTAGGGAAGGAAACAAGTGAGAAGATTAAAAGACTAGGCACAGAAGGTCTGAGGGCCAGGGTCTCTGGGGAAAGTGAAGCACAGAGTCAGTGCTCAGAGCAGCCTCCTAGTGCATGGGGTGTCCTGGGACTGACAGCCAGCCAGGGGGAGGAGCTTCGTGAGCCTTGGGAGACAATCTTGAGCTTGATAGCCCACCAAAGAGGAAGAGCCTTAACAAACAGGCAGGCTTGCACCTACAACCCCAGAGAAGTTAGGCAGCAGGAGGAAGGGTAAGCCAGAAATAGAACAGCCCCCACAGTCTGACCTCCAGCATCATAGCAGCCCAATCCCGGACTGGATTAGGGTGACCTTCCGCTTTCCTGACTGCCTTCAGGAGGGCAAAAATAAATCCTCTGAGATGAGAGACACATCAGTCAGAGCCCAGAGCATCTCCATAATAGAAACGCCCCACAGGGGAGCCAGACCTTGGGCTTTTCTGATCCAGACTTTAAAATAGCTGTGATTAATACGGCTAAGAAAATAGATGACGAGGTGCAGAATTTCACAGGAAACTGGGATCAAAAGGAGCAGGTGGAAATGCTGATACAATACACAGAGTTTGGAAATGGGTATTTCTTAAAAATGGCTGACAAGGGCTGAGGGTGTAGCTCCCCAGCAGAGGATTTCCCTAGCATGTATGAGGTCCTGGGTTCGATACTGAGCACCAGATGTCCTTCCACAAAAGTTAACAGTTTTTCTCTATAGTTAGGAGAGTGGGTACCCAGGGGCAAAGTAAGCAGCTGTGAGGCCCTGTGGGTTCACCCTGCTAACAGGACAGATGAAAGACCGGGAGGCAGGGACAGCTACAGGATCCTGTATCCTGTATGGAAAACTCCAGGCAGGTCCCCTCCCATGCTGGAACTGGGATGTCTGGTGAAGACATCAGAATTTTATTCCTCAGACTGAGAGTAGACGGTAGAGATGTTTGTCTGGTTGGTTTTAGTTTGTTTCAAGGTCAATTTAAGCAAGTTTTAAAGTGATAGTTTTTGTTTTAAAAATCAAAACTGTTTTAAAATACTAGGAGGTGCGGCAGTCATTCCCCCCCCCCCCCGACACAGAGTTTCTCTGTATAGCCCTGACTGTCTTGGAACTCACTCTGTAGACCAGGCTGGCCTCGAACTCAGAAATCCACCTGCCTTTGCCTCCCAAGTGCTAGGATTAAAGGCGTGTGCCACCACTGCCCGGCCCACTTTCCTTTTTTTAAAAGGGTTTTAGGATTCATTTTGCTTGTTTATGTGTGTGTGTGCATACGTGTGTGAATCCACACACATGCGGGCACGTGCACACACACGAGCACATGCACACGCACGCACACACATGACCATGAATGAAGGTGTTCATGGAGGTCACTGGGTACCGGAAGCTGAAACTAACAGGTGGTTGGGGTTTTTTAAATTCGTTTGTTTGTTTGTTTTGTTTTTCTGGGACCCAAACTTGGTTCCTCTGCAAGAGCAGCAAGCCTTGACCACTGTGCCATTTCTTTAGCCCTCAGGCCAGTCACCTCCAACTGTGTCTGCATCCCGAAAAGGCTTGTCATTAGGGGGTTTTGTGTTGTTGTTTTAAACCAAACTATACAAAGGGCCCACGTTACAGTTTGAGGCTATAACATTGAATTTTTAAACAATTTTTTTTTCTTCTTGAGCAAGACCTTTCAGCTGGTTTATTTTCTCCTTCCTTGTCTGACCTTGTAAACTACTTTAATTGCGAAATGTGGTTTGTCTCAGAGTGCCTCTTAACACTGTATTCTTTAAAATAGGAGATTTTCCATTGCATGGGAGACCAACAGTAACGTCTTCAACCGAGCGCGCTCCTTGTCACTTACTGGGGGACATATGGTTTTCATCAGCTACCTCTCTCTTCTTGGCAGCCATCAGAACAAGGATTTACATTTCATTTAGCAAATGTCCCATCAAGCCCCTTGCACCAAGCTCTTATTTGCTACTCTGTCTCTCATCGCTTTCTCTGTCTCTCATGATCCCATCTCTGCCTCAGTTTCCAAAGACTGTCAGTTATTAGCCAGGCTAACCTAGCTGAAGGAGGTGCTTATCGTCTGCCAGACCTGGCCAGGAGAGCCTGGAAGTAGGCAGTTGGCCCAAAGGCCTCTGGGAGTTTGAGCAGTAGGGGTGAGTGGGAAACACTTCTCGAAGGTTCTTCCAACTGTATTGGTGGATGAATGAAAGGCCTCTCTCAGCCACGAAAGTCTCCCCATGGTTTCCAAAGTACTTAGAATAAATACTGATGCCTCAACATGGTCTTTGAGGGGTGGCCTCATGTTTCTTCAGCCTCAGCCTGAGTGATTCATTCCCACTCACAACACTCTGCCTTCAGTGATCTCTCTAGTTCCTCACACTCTTGTGTCTGAAGCTCCTGAGACAGCAACAGGTCTCTACATGGTATAAGGCTGGGGAGGAAGGAGGCTCAGAGTAGCCTCTGTCCTCACAGGAGACCTGGCACCAGGCACCTTGTAAATTCCTGTCAGGGATCAGATCATCTCCTTTCTGGGACCAGGATTAGCTCTGGGCCTCATTTAGGTCAATATCTTATTTTTCAGGTAAGGGACAGAGGCCTACATTGGGAAAGGGTTGCCCATCACTTAAAATGGGCTCCTAGTCCCTTGGAAGGTCAGGGACCTTTGTAAGAAGCAGAGAAACCAAGCCTTCCATCTCTACACCACCTGGCAGTCTAAGCTGCAGTTTGACTCCTTCTCTGGACAGAACTGAGCTCCAGGTAAACCAAGCGAGTATTTCTCCAGACCGGCCCAATAGTTTGGTGTTCCCTCAGATGCTGGAGGTCTGAAGTGCTAAGTGTGAGAACCTCGCCACACAGAGTGGTCTGAGAGAGTGACCCAGGTGAGCCGTGGGCTCTGAGATCTGGAGGAAGGAGGAAAGCTTTGGCTTGAGGCCATGGCTGCTCCTGAGAAATGAGGGCAGAGTTGTTGGGAGGTGGGGGGGCTCTTGAACGGCAGAGGCTGAGTGGGACTAGGAATGTTCTGACAAGCAACAGGATGGTCCAGGTGGGTGGGACACATGATGGGGTGAGGGGTAGTGTGACACATGGGGAAGGGGTGTGACAGCTGGTGGGAGGAGAAAGGAGGGTAGGGCCCATGGCCAGGGGTGGGGTGGTGGTGGTGGTGGTGGTGGGGGAGTATCTCCAAGCTAAGGTCAACCTTGAGCAGCAAGAAACAAACAGGTTCTATTTAAGCCATTACCAAGTTGTTCTAGCTTATTCTGCACTACAAGGAGCCCGGACTGGTTGCACTCATTTTAGGTGATGGGCAACCCTTCCACAACTTAGGCCTCTGTCTCTCATGTGAAAATAATTCAGACTGAAGAGACAAATTTATACCAAAGAGACAACGGAGCTCTACATTCCTCCAGTGACTGGTATGGGAGGAGTTGGGACTAAAAATCATGATGGCAGCATTAAAGGAAAAGCCATTTCAAAGATGCTCCTATGGGTGTCTGAGCATGGCCCAGAGGTAGGCTGCGACTGAAGGACTCTGTGGGGAACTCAGAGAGAGGTGAGAGAGCGTGGGAGACAGAAATGGGGAGACAGGGTGGGGCTCAAAGAGATGAGACAGCTAAGGAGGAGATGGGGGTGTGTTCTGCATGGGAGAGATCTCTAGTGTTTAGTGATTTTCTGCTAAGATGCAGCATGATTTCTCCAGTTATACGTGGGGAAAATAAGTTCCATATTTATTCCATTACTATGTTGGAGGAACTCAATGAGAGAGATCTAGGCTTTCCATTTGTCTTGATTCAAAAAGAAGGAGGAGAAGAGGAGGGAGAGAAAGAAGAAGAGGAAGAGGAAGAAAGAGAGAAAGAAAGAGACAGAGAGAGAGACAGAGACAGAGAGTGACAGAGACAGAGAGACAGAGACAGAGAGAGACAGAGACAGAGAGAAAGAAAGTCTCAGGAGGGAGGGAGCAAAAGGAAGGAGGAGAAAGGAAAGGAAAGAAGGTAGGGAGGGATGGAGGGATGGGGGACAGAGGGAGGGAGGATGGAGGGATGGGGACAGAGGGAGGGAGGGGAAAGGTGGAATTGGAATTAAATCCCAGAGGTACTGCAGGCAGTTCTAGATTTCCTGTGGGTCGAGGCTTAATCTACTTTCTCTCAGACACAAGAAAGGCATGGTGGTCCCACTATGCATTCAGGCTTTAACTTGTGTGTAACTCACTGACTAGCTGAAAAGAAGACAGATGAAGCAGGACTCTCCAAGTCCATTGCAGGCATCATTGGGCCTTGAGGAGGTTCATCCCTTATGGGTCTAAATCCAGGTGTGCTAGGAAAGCCTTTGCTCCAGTCATGTTACCCAGGATGACTATGGGAACCTTTGCAGGATAAAGTGAAGTGGATTTGTCATTCTTTGTCAGGCACACAGACACGCGTGCGCTCACGCACACGCATGCACACACCACACACACACACACACACACACACACACACACACAGAAAGAACACACGCACCCACACGCATGCACATGCACGCACACATATGTACACACATGCACATACCCACATGCACATGTGCCCACAGATGTACACACGCATCCTCCTATACAATAAGTAGGCCTGGCTCCATCTTTCCCCACCTCCTCTCGCTCTTTCTTAAAACTTCTTTTGAATTATGAATTGGCTCATTAACTGCCAGTTAAGATGATGGAGTGGCTTCATCTGTAGTTCATGGAAGTCCTGGGATCTTTTTGCCTAAAAGGAGGACACGTTCCTTTCTCTCCCGCCTAGAAAATGAGATTGGCCCAAGTGCTGATCTTAGTACTCCCTGCAGCCATATCAAAGTGCTTTGTTCCCTAGGGAAATGTGAATACTTTAACCCACACAGAAACCATGATGGCGGTCCTTCAACAGCTCTTACCAGTGTTAGAAGGATCACCTTGTCATCAATCTTCTACACCATATGCTTCATTGTACTGCATGCTGAGAAATGTTTCCCCAGGAAGCTGGTCTGGGCATCTCCAGCCAGAGGAGGATGTTCTGGGCGAAGAAGCTCCAGACATCATTTTACATGTAAGAAGAATCAGGGATATCAAGTCTGGAGAAGGAAAGAGGATGCTGATACCACAATTGTTAGTAAGGACTTTTGCTTACACAGGAGGGAAACAGAACAAAGTTAGATTAGACATGAGAAATGCTATTGGCTTGTTTTAAAGGGAGGCTTGAATCAGCCTCAAGAACGGCTGGATCTAGTATTTTACCAACATCTTCACAGTGCTTTTCTCCAGTGGCCTGTCTCCACTTATGTGATCCATAGCTGTACCCCAAACTACACCCTCAGGGCTCTGACTCATACCATCTCTCAAATATTTTCTCCTCACGTGGCAGGAAGCCTTCTTAGTCATGTTCTATTTGGAGACCCTATCAGAAAAAGATGGTCTCCCCTACCCATTCTGTTGCAAGAGTTTTAGGCCCAACCAGTTGACTCGAACTTGAAACCCAGTCCTGTCCCTGAAGCAGCTCCCTTGGCCAGGTCAGGTGCCCCTACTGGCCTGGGATGAGCATGAGCACACTTCCTAGTTTGCAGAATATTGCAGTCAGATCCACCTAAAGCACATTAAGTAGATGTCTTCTAGAAGGTTCTATGAATTCAGGGAGGGCAGAAGAAGTGCCAGGCAGACAAAACCCACAGAAGCCCTCACAGCCATCAACAGATCCTGAGAGAATCTGCTCTTTTCTTCTGGACACTGCACGCTTCACCAACCTCCCTCTTTCCTGCTGGCCTTCCATAGCTGCCCACGGCCCAGGAGACAAGGGCTCAGTCCACGTAATGCCCTACCATGAACTCCGTGCTCTGGCCTGCTCCCTGCTCTGCTTCACCCACTATTTCTGCTCCTTCATTCTCTCCTGGGTCCTTTCCACCAGAGCTGGTCAGTCCCCACCTCCTCCTTCCAAAGCAGGGCCAGATTTTCCTCTAATCCTCAACAACGGGCCAGAAACAACACAGCTCCCTGAAAGCCCATGGGAGCAGAGGAAATACCCACCCCAGCACAGCTAATCGCTGCTCTCAGAGGTGGCTGCTGTGGCTGCTGACTTTGAAGTCCTACCCCCACCACTGGGCCTAGTCCAGCCTCCTATCCCTAGACAGAGTTCAAGGGCTAAGTGATCCCACTCTCATGACAGCCTCAGGAACTGTTTTCCCCTCTCAAACTCAAAACCTGCCCCAGAATTGGCCTCTTCCCTGCACTACCCACAATAAATACATCAAAAAGATACCCACGGGGGATTCCCCTGAAGCTTGGGAGTCAACTAACAATGGCAACTTAGGTGGAACCCCCATTCCCAGGTCTAGGATGTGTGGCCCTGGGCAACATCCACTTCATCTGAAAACGTGAACGTTTCTTCCCACACTCCTCTCCACCCCAGCCCCCAATCTTGTGCAAACAACTGGTCCCAGAATATTATCTGTAACTTTGCAAGAACACACCAACCTCAGGCATAGGATAGTGTGACTCCAAATTAGGACATGGTGGTGCTCTAAGTAAACAGTCCCCAGAGGCATAATTTAAGTAATTCCAAATGTCTTTTGCTAAAGGGTATTCACATCTCAGAGTCAGAAATCTCTTTAGGACTTCCTTGGTGCTTTCCCATATGTGCCAAGACTGGCACCAGGGTGGGGTTGAGGGTTGTTTCCTATTGATAGAATGCAAGGGTCAAGCAGTGAATTCAGAGACAAAAGAGTATCTTCTCAAAGCAAATTTGAGTCTCCACCAGGAGGGCAGTGCCATTTCTTCTCCCAGTTAAAAAAAGAACAACTTATTATAATGTTATAATTCCGGGACACAGGCAGGGAGAAAGGGTGAGGGCTGACGTCAAGGTTTTGTTGTGGGAGACCTATTAAGATGTCTAATCAAAACCCAAATCAAACCAGACATGGGAATTTCTCAGACTGTTCCAAAGAAGAAAGTGTTATATAATACAAGCTCAAAAGCAAGGAATAGAAAATTTCTAGGTAGCAAAAATGAAGCAAACGTGGTAACCGTAGAAGGTCAGAAAGCAAATTCCTCCAGAGTCAAAGCAGGCAGCAGAGAAATTACCTAAAGAGGCCTTGATAACTCAGGGCATTTACTGGCTCCCAAGGAAAAATGGCTTGTGCAGTTGATGAGCTCATGGACAGCAGGGAAATCCAATGTCAAGACACACATCCTACTAGCTCACATCAGAGAAACTGGAGACTAAAAAACTAGTCTTAAAGGAACTTTGGTTCATTAAGCACTTAGAGAAGCTAATGAAAATCCTACATAATAAGAATAGAACAGGACAAGATGATTTGAAGTTTTAACTCTTACCTCCAGTTTGTCTAGTTCTCGTTGTGTTTCATTTAATTGGAAGCCTCCTTAGACACATATGCCTCCGATGCCACCCTGTTCTCTTGATGAACTGATTCTGGGAAATGAATTTCTTTATTCTTAGAAATATTCCTTGCTTGAAATCTTCTTTACTCGATGTTAACAGAGCCATTCACAATAGTACAATTGAAATTAAACATGAATGATTTAAACACACCAATTAAAAGACATGGATGGTCAAGATGGATTTTTTTTTCTTTAAACCATGGTCCAACTAAACACTTCCTACAAGAAATCCATTTTAAATATAGTTATGAATAGTCTAAAAGTACACCTTGTTTCTATAAACAGCCTTGTTTTTTTGGATTATCTCTCTCCTACTACTTTTCAGGTATGATTTTCAGTAACAGCCTTTTGTCTATGGTGGCCCTGTAGTCCTTATCTATGTCTTACACTTTTGAGAGTGACAGATGCTAGTCATCGGAACACTGGAAAGATAAGCACAATCTAGAAGTATCTGGAGAAAGCTGGGAAGTCATATCACCACTGCTTCCAATTTTTCCTCAAATATATTAATTACTTTAAATGTCCTTAGGCAGCCAGGCATGGCAGCACGCACCTTCAATCCCAGCACTTAGGAGACAGACACAGGCAGATCTCTGTGAGTTTGAGCCTGGTCTACATAATGAGTTCCAATACAGCCAGTGATACACAGAGAAACCTTGTCTAAAAGCAAACAAACAAGCACTTTGATCTTAAATCAAGATTAGAAATATATGGTGTATGAAAAGTTGCAGACGAAAGAGCAGCTTCCTGTATTCTCTGAGCTCCTAGTCCTGCACGCCTAGTTTCTCTCCTACTTTAATATCTTGTGTTAGTATGATACAT
>JADRCD010225768.1:51841-74820 GCA_019843815.1 Montemys delectorum | reverse complement strand
CTCTCTCTCTCTCTCTCTCTCTCTCTCTCTCTCTCTCTTTTTCTTTTTTGAGACAGGGCTGCTCTGAGTAGCCCTAAAACTTGCTCTGTAGACCAGGCTAGCCTCAAACTCACAAAGATCCATTTGCCTCTGCCTCCTGGTGCTGGGATTAAAAGTGTGTGCCACCACCTTCTGTCTTAATAGCAATTCTTATCTTCCAAGGTAGTTTATCAGTCTTGACCTGGTCTACAAGCTCTGTGTGAGCTCCCACAGTGATATTGTGTTTGTTCTGCATACCTAGAAAGTCTGTTATTCAGGCTAACAGACTTCATTCATGTCCATAGATTCAACAAACCTAACAGAAAAAAATTGAAAAAAAATTTTCAATACTGAATATATCCAGATAGTTTTCTTCTTATTCCTCCCAAACAATATTTGCATGATATTTATATTTTATTAGCTATTTTAAGTAATCCAGAAATGATTTAAATATACAAGTAGATGTGGATAAATTATATGCAAAGTTAGATAATTTTATATGAGGAGATTGAGTGCCTATAGGATTTTGGTTTCTTTTTTCTTTCTTTCTTTTTTTTTTTTTTTTTGTTTCAAAAAAAAAAAGAAATTTGGAATGTTCTTCTTTTCTTTTATTTTGATTAATTAATAAATATATTCATTTACTTTACATCCCAATTGCAGCTTCTCCTCCCAGTTACCCTCTCTCTCCCCT
Organism: Montemys delectorum; assembly: GCA_019843815.1. Classification (NCBI taxonomy): domain Eukaryota; kingdom Metazoa; phylum Chordata; class Mammalia; order Rodentia; family Muridae; genus Montemys; species Montemys delectorum. The sequence continues at coordinate 74,111 of JADRCD010225768.1, read as the reverse complement.
TTCACCTCCCCTCATCCTCCAGTCCTTCCTTTCTCCTCAGAGAAGCGGAGTCCACCCATGGATATCAATATGCCTAGGCATATCAAGATTCAATAGGGCTAGGCACAACTTCTCTTATTGTGGCTGGACAAGGCAGCCCAGTTAGTGAAAAGACAGGCAAGCAGAATCAGAGGCAGCCCCTGCCCTTTCTGTTAGGAGCCCCAAGTGAAGACTGAGATGCACAACTGTTTCATGTGTGCAGAGGGTTGTCCTATGCCTGTTCTCTGCTTGGCGGTCCAGACTCTGTGGGCCCCTATGGGACCGAGTTGGTTGATTCTGTAGGTTTTCTTGTGGTGTCCTTGACCTCTCTGGCTCCTTCAATCCTTCCCCTCATCTCTTCCACGTGATTCACCAAGCGCCTCCTAATGTTTGCCTGAGAGTCTTTATATCTGTTTCCATCAGTGTGGAAGGCTATGTGAGACACCTCAGATGACAGTTTGCTAGGCACCTGTCTGCATGTATAGCAGAGTATCACTAATTGTATCATGGGTGAGTACTCTCTCTTTCTCTCCCTTGGCATGGGTCTCAAACTGAGCCAGTCATTGGTTAATCTTTTTCTCCAATTCTGCCCCATCTTTACCCCTGCACCCCTTGAAGGAAGGACAAATTGTGGGTTGAAAGTTTGGTGGCTAGGTTGGTGTCCCAATCCCTCCATTAGAATTATTTTCTGGTTACTGGGGATGAACATTTCAGAACACAGCTCAGGCACTAACATCAATAATTAATAAATGGACCGCATGAAGCTGAAAAGCTTCTGTAAGGCAAAGGACACTGTCAACAGGACAAAGCTGCAGCCTGCAGAATGAGAAAAGACCTTCAGCAACCCTACATCTGACAGAGGGCTGAAAACCAAATTATATAAAGAATGTAAGAAACTAGACACCAACGAATCAAATAACATAATTAAAAAATGGGGTACAGAGATAACAAAGAATTCTCAAGGGAGGAATCCCTACTGGCCAAGGAGCACTTAAAGAAATGTTCAGCATCCTTAGTCATCAGGGAAATGCAAATCAAAACAACTATGAGATTCCATCTTATACCTGTGAGAATGGCTAAGATCAAAAACATAAGTGACAGTACATGCTGGCGAGGATGTGAAATAAGGAGAACACTCCATTGCTGGTGGAAGTGAAAACCTGAGCAACTACTTTAGAAATCAATTTGGTGGTTTCTCTGAAAATTGGGAATAGTTCTACCTCAACACCCAGCTATACCACTCCTGGGCATATACCAAAAGGTGCTCCACCACATCACAAGGATACATGCTCAAATTGTACATAGCAGCTTTATTCATAATTGCCAGAAACTGGAAACAACTTAGATATCCCTCAACAGAAGAGTGGATAAAGAAAATGTGGTACATTTACACAATGGAATATTACTTAGCCATTAAAAACAATGACATCATGAAATTTGCAGGTAAATGGGTGGAACTAGAAAATATCTTTCTGAGGTAACCCAGATCCAGAAAGACAGACATGGTTTGTACTTACCTATAAGTGGATATTAGCTATGAAGTACAAGATAATCATGCTACTGTCCACAGACCCAAAGAAGCTAAGTAACAAGGAGGGCCTAAGGGGGCACACTCAAATCACTCTGAGTATGGGAAATAGAATAGATAAATAGGTAAATGAGGTAAATGGAGAGGGGAAGAGGAAAGATTTAGTGGTGGGGTGGGAAGGATGGATTGAGAGAGTACTGGGAGAGAGAACTGGAATCAGTGGGGGAGGGCATCTCTGGGACAAGCTAGAAACCTAGGACAACAGAAACTCGCAGGAATCTATGAGGGTGGCCCTAGTTAAGACTCCTAGCTATTGAGGGTATGGAACCTGAAACAACTACCTCTAGGATTTTGGTTTTCTTAAGAGTCCTGAGGTTGGGGGAGAGACAGGGGCTGGAGAGATAGCTCAGATGTTAGGAGAACTGGCTTCTCTTTCAAAGGTCATGAGTTCAATTTTCAGAAAGCACATGGTGGTTCATAACCATCTGTAATGGGATACAATGCTTTCTTCTGGTGTGTCTGAAGACAGCTACAGTGTACTCATATACAATAAACAAACAAAGAAAGAAAAAAACAAATAAATCTTAAAAAAAAAAAAAGAGTTCCTTCCCCCATCAGAAGACTAGAAATGACATACTTGAAAGTATTAACAAATTCTCCATTTCTTCTAGCATCCCTGTGCCTTAAATGAACACAGTAAGTTCAGTAGTGGTAATTCATGTTGCATCTAAAAATCCTATGTGAATTTCAGTTCTCTTTGCAGGCTGTGGGATGCTAAATGAGCGAACTTACTTGAAATTCAATATTTTCAACTTTTAAATGACATTAAAGGTTGGATGACAACTGGATTAGAAATAAATATTGTATAAAATGCTATGAGTATTTGGTATTACTTCGACATATATCATTGTACTGCTCTCTTACTCCAAATCTGTCTTTTACTATCTACTCTGTGATAATGGAGCTGAAGAAACTTGACTGGGTCTCCATTGCCATCTATTGCAATGTTTAGCTTTCCCAGTAGAGGGCGCGAATGGAACACACCAAGACATGGCTCAATTTTCTTCTGGATTCTAGTGTGTTGACTCTTGCTCCCATTTTGCAGAAAGTACTTCATTTAGCAGGACACCCACTGATTCTCATGATATTTAAGTCTTAGTGGCCCCCATGTAGACAATTTTATACTGCTCTGCAGCAGTAACCCTGGGGTAGACGCCCTGGGTCCCAGGTCCCAGGTCCCAGGTCCCAGGTCCCAGGTCCCAGGTCCCAGGTCCCAGATCCCAGGTCCCAGGTCCAAAGACTTTGCCTAAATCACAGTAGGTTTCCTGCTTGTAAATCATGGGTTATTTTGTTAGTTTGGGACCAAGCTCAGCTTGTGACCCCTCAGAGGAAAAATTGCTGCATGCTAGCCTGGCTATCTCTATCTGGAAAGGCTACTTTGTTTTTGGCATTTTCAACTACAGTTTCAGGTCTACAAGGCTCAGTGTAGTGATTGTGAGTCAGCCATGATCTGGGAGAACCAAGTGAACAAGCTCGCCATCCAGCAGTACACATGTTCTCCAATGAGATCATTTACCTGGGATAGATTCTTCTGCCTCTGAATGTGATTGTTCTTTTTACGTGTATCCCTAATCTTATGGCAACCATTTAATGCCCTTTATTCTCTTATGGAAGAATACCTTATAGTCCCTCGGGTTTAGTTTCACCTTTCAAATACCTGTATGGCTTCCATCTCGTGATCGGTCCCTGGCTTGTATAGAATGTTACTGAAGGAGGTCTCTGAAGACATTTACACAAAACTGGGATTTCTACATTAGCCTGGTAATGTTTTTGTCTTGTGAGTAGTGCTAGGGTGATTGGCAATAGAAAGTGAGTTGCTAGCAACCCATGATACACAATGCCATCAGAATGAAAGGAGACTGTGGTTGAATGTGATAAGGTGGCTTAGGATTTCAACTGGACAGTGTAATTGACCATTGTGTCAGCAATGATGACTATAGGGACAATGTAGGACATGTTCTTCTGAGTTTACTTCAACAATTACAAAAAGAAACTGGCATTGACCTTTCACGATGAGCTAATGCCACAGGTTGTAGATCAAAGAGATTCTAAGATGACTCCAGATTATGTATTTATTTCCTGTAGCTACAAGGCTGCTGATATAGCTAAAAGGTCAACACAAAGTTATCAGCTGCATTGCTGAGTTACAGTGACAGCTGAGTCTAGAGACTTTCCAATCTCTCACATGAAAGTTAAGGCATCCTACGGGAAATATTAGTATGCTAAATGGGAAGGGAAACATTTGATGAAAGCTATGATTAGGCAATCTTGAATTTACATATAATCCAGAGGTTCCTCTACCACTGAGATCAGCTTACCCTAAGTTATCTAAGGAGAATCCTATTCCTCTGCATGGAATCCTCGTTCTAACCTTGTTGTAAGTAGATGCCTTCAAAAAGGATACTAAGTCTCTTCCTAACCAAACAACCACTCTCTGCTGCCACTAGACTCGTGGTCTCAGACATGTCTCCGTATGTCCTAGAAATACAGGTACATGTGAAGTCTCAGAAAGAAACAGTTTTAACAAAAAGAATCAAACGTATTCTAATACTTGTTCAGAATCTTAGGGATCATAGGTGGCCATGGTTTTGTGGGTATTCGAGCAAGAAATGTGGAATGTAATGATATTCTGAGCTGAACTCATTGATGTAGCTGAGTGTGCCAGCCATGCTCTTCTGTGTGGCTTTATTGGCTTGCTTGGTTAATCAGATAGAGTGGCTTCTCAATTGACATCAGAAGCTGGCAAAATTCATCGAACTGCTTTTGGAAGACAGTCACCCTTCATCATTTCTGCACTGGCTATGGCTATTCTCATGCTATAGCAAGCTGAAAGGGTAGTGGAGCCGAGACACATCTGCTATGCTATCCTTTAAATAAAATTTTTGTGACCTCTGGGTCACATTTAAGGAGAATGAGACGCTGGGCTGGTTGATTCCGTTTTGTTAACTTCTCACAAGCTAGTTATCTCAAAAGACAGAATCTTGATTAAGAAAATGCCCCCATCAGACTGGCCTGTGAGAAAGTCCTTAGGGAATCTTCTTCATTAATGATAGATGTGAGAGGGCCCAGCCCACTGTGAGTGGTGTTAATGCTAGACACGGAGTCCTAGGCCATATAATCATCATCATCATCATCATCATCATCATCATCATTGTTGTCATCATGATCATCATCACCATCATCAACTTCATCATCATTGTCACCATCATTGTCCTCATCATCTAGCAAACCACAGGGAGCAAACAGCATTTGTTCCTTTGTGAGTTCTTGCTTTGGTTCCTGCTTCCAGGTTCCTGCCTTGAGTTCCTGCCATAATGAATTGTAAGGCACAGGAGGAATAAACCCTTTCCTTCAAAGTTGCTTTTGGTCATAGTGTTTTGCTACAGAAAGAGAAAGCAAAGCAAGACAAGTGCCATAATTTCCCTACGTGCTTGGGCAGATAGCAAGTTGGGTTGAATTTACCATGGGTGATTCATATATTCATTTCCTAGTGTGTTGAATGAAGGGATCCAGAATTCAATGCTTTGACAGATACATTGGTAACTGGAGCTCCTTGAGAGGGACATCTCCATTAACAAAGTGCTTGCCTTCAAGCAATGAGGACTTGAGTCCAATCTTCAGATCGCTTTTTTTTTTTTTTTTTTTTTTAAGACAGGAATGGTGGCATAAACTTATAATTCCAGCACTGGGGTGGTGCAGATAGGCAGGTGCCTGGGGTTCACTGGCCACTCATACCTGGAGAGTTCTAGGCAAACAAAAACAACACGTCCCCCTCCCCCAACAGACACACTTGCACACACAGGGCAGTGCCTTAGGTTCTCTTCCGGCTTACACATCCACACGCAAACACAAAAGACAAGCGCTTCCATCCTTGAAATGTTAGAGTAGCTGTTATTTGTGAGATAGCTGTGAACAGAGCCTCTGTTGCTGTGGAGTAGAGCTCTTCAGGAAACAGTTACGTGGCCACATCTCACTGTTAGCACCACAGAGATGTAGCAGCGATCAGAATAAAACAATCTAATACGACATCCAGTATTGTTTGACAAACAAAGTGTGCCGGTGGGGGCAGTACATTATTATGTCTAACAATAAAAACATAACAAAAACTATTTAAATTCCACAGCAGTAGTGTGCAGTCGCTGACTCTCATCCAATTACTAGACATCAATCACTTCACAGACTTAGAACCCACTAATTAAAGTGAAGTCATGGCCTGAACTGAAACTATCATTTTTAAAGACCTGGTATAAATCCTTCTTCAGGAATCTTCCAGGGGGCTATAGCCTGCAGTGCCTATGCTCAGGCATCTTGACAATTGTTAAGCCAGTGGTTCTCAAACTTCCTAATGCTCAAATAATATAGCCCCTCATGATGTGGTGACCCCCAACATAAAATTATTTTCGTTGCTACTTCAGAACTGTAATTTTGCTACTGTTATGAATTATAATATAAATATCTATGCTTTCTGATGGTCTTGGTTAACTCCTGAGAAAGTGTCATTCAACCTTCAAAGGGGTCATGATTCACAGGTTGAGATCCACGATGTTAATCAATTGATGCTGATTCTCGAGCTCCCCAATAACTACGGAATCTTCTCATTTACCATAGTGCTTCTAGTGGACAGAGGACAAGTGAGGTCTTAGCTCACATCTGACCTTCACAAGACTCAGTTTGACCAGGAACTACCTAGTGGTTATTCCCTTCTTATCTTGAATTTAAAATTTGGGAACAAGGGACTAGAGAGATGGCTCAGCTGTTAAGAGTATTTGTTGCTCTTGTAGAAGACCAGATTCAATTCCTGGTAACCACATGGGGCTTCATAACTACCACTAACTCCAGATCCAGGGGACTGATGCTGTATTCTAACCTCCACAGGCACCAAACACATATGTACATGCACATACATACACGAAGGCAAAGCACTCACATCATATAAATAAATCTAGCACTTAAAAACAAAATGACAGCTGGCAAGATCTTGACACTCGCTTTCAAACCCAAGGCATAAGGATGAATCTTGTAGAGACAGACAAGTAGCACTTCTACAACTTTCCCTACATGTCAAGATAGTAAAGGAGAAATACTGCTGCAGAATTGCAGAGATTGATGTCACCACTAAAGACCTGAAGGAGGAGAATAGGTGTTACCCACCATATATTCATTCAACTCAGCCAAACGCTCAGCTAGTGCACATCCATCTAACTCAGCAGAACACCTCTACAGAAGTCAGATCGGTCATGAACAGCTTCATGATGTGAATTTAGGCAGATGTTGATTGTAGTTTCAGTCACTGTCCCTCATGTGACATTGTTATTGCAGTGAACAACACAGCTCCTAGGATATGCTATAAAACTATTGACAAAGACAATTCCTTTATCCCCATAGCAACTTGCAAGCACTATTACCATTAGTTGGCCTTTGGTTAGCATGGCCAAAAAAAAGCTGTCATTGTTTTGTGACAAGGCTATGTCTGTTCTCCAGTCTGCCAAGTTACTTGGCATTTAGCCAAAAACATTATGCCAGTCTAGTATATTGATGACTCTGTATTGATTAGATCTTGTGGTAAGAAAATAGTATTTTTGGACATGTGAAAGTAGAAATAAAACTTATAAAAAGTCATGGACCACTACTTTGAACTTTATAAAGTGTTTTTCTTTTAATTACTATGGACCATGTCAAAATTCATATTTTAGGCAAAGAGTAGAGTCACTTGTAACACTCTAAGATTGAAGGTAAAAAACTACAGACTCACCAGCAAATTAACATTACAGTAAAAAAAACTCCCCAGCACCTTGTTCTTATGAGCCAACAAATCCAACAGTATTTAATTAATTGATAAATTAACTAATCTCTCCATATTGTCCTGGCTGTCCTGGAACACTATGTAGACCAGGCTGCCCTTGAACTCACAGAGATCCATCTCCCTCTGCCTCCTCAGTTCTGGGAATAAAGGCATGAGTCACTACACCTGTGCCAGTAGAAGAGAAGGAAGCTCCATGAGGAATCTGAAAACTACCCGGCACGAGATCACAACCTTCTTGCAGAATTTGGAAGCAAGGTTTTGGTCTCTATTGGGTGTCATTTTTCTTTTGAAAAATAGCTTCTGGCTTGTTAATGGATCCTGGTAGAGACTAGGTTTCTTTAGCCATGGAATGTTAGATAAGCACGAAATTGAGTTTGCCTCTGTCAGATAAGTACTGCCTAAGAGTGGTATCCAGCAGAAAGTTAACAGCAACAAAAGGCCATCATATAATTGAACAGGTTTGCACGGGTCTAGAAGGCATAAATGAGCCACATGACTTGATGGCTCACACTCTTAAACAGACTCTGCTACTTGTTTTCTTCTGTCCCTCAATCCACAGCCATGGATTGCTGTAGTATTTCTTATGAGCAGTTGACTAAAGAAGAGAGAATTCAGGTACATCTTACAGGTTCATCTGAACACTACACTTAAAGCCCTCTTGTGTGGAGGGCTGAGGCATTACTCCTGTCATCCAGGAGTGATCCTGATAGATGGTGGTGAGGGAGATATTCCTGGGAGATCCTGCTGAGAGCAGTGTCTCTGGCTGTCCATTGTGTCAGAAGTGAGGATGGAATGGGTTCATAAACATCTGCCAATGGTTTGGCTGAGATGAGACTGAAAAGCTGGTGACAGGAAAGCCAGAGGACAAGGTCTTTTTTGTGTTCCTGTTACTCAACACAGACCAGGAAGTTCTGTCTCTCACATGGATTCCCAGGGAAAGAATATTTACTGTGGGGAGCTTTTTATAACAGAGTAGGATAGGACTAATACAGGAAAAGAAACCTGGTTTCTAGTTTCAAAGAGCTCCCTGCCTGCTCAGGACGATTGAGATGACCACAAGAAACTGGAGGAGACATGTACAAATGACAGGAATTATATGACTATAGTTAAATAGCCTGGCCACTACCAGCCTGGTTGATGTATCTGTGGTATCAGGTACCTGCCCTGTATCATCCTATTAACTGTGAGCTAGAAGGAGGGGGGGGTCTGTTTTCCCACAGCAAGAACATCCTAAGTATTTCTTCTCTTTCTACTTCAGACATGCATGATTCTTTGCGAGAGAAAATACATGGATAGCTGTGTGAACTAGATCCAAAACAGTCTAGAAAAGCAGCTGGCTTAGAGCTTGGGGAAAAAAATCATCTGAAGAACCAGCCAGAGATGTGGAACTGAAAGAAGAAGTCTTAGGAGCAGGAGTAATGAGAAGGTGCTTATTAGATGGAAAGAAAAAGGCTTTGGTTGGAGCTGGAAGGATGTCCAGCCTTAGGAAGGATGTCAATGGGGCACAGTCCAAGGACAAGAAGTAGTAGGATCCAGATCCAGGATGAAGCAAGAGTATAGGTTAGGAGTCTAGGGAGCTGGACACAAGCCTTATATAGGCCAGTGCCCAACAAGGTGTCAACTTCCAGTGTGCTAAGTGCAATTTCATAATCCCAGGACTGTGGGGCTCACTCTCTGCTCCTGATCTGCACTAAGCATGCTCCTTGTACTTGACTCCCAGGTATCCACATATTTATGTACTTCCTTACATTATTATTTAGAGTCAACAATATTAAGGCACATGGAATCACCCCAGCTGCCCATTAACACAGCCAAAATGGAAACATCAACCTCCTTTAAGGGCTTTTGCTCCTGAAGATACCGCCAGAACACATGCCAATGACTTAAACTCACCGTGACAGTGTTTTGACAAGATAAAGCCACCTCTTGGACACGGGTTTAATCAAGAAAGTCGGATTAGCCTCAGGCTATCACCTCCTTTCTGGGAGCTTGCCTTTCTTCCTAGAAGGGGAGGAAGGAACTGGCACTGTGCAGTGTGAAGTACCATCTAGGAATGCAGGAGTCTAGCTTCCATATCCTTCAGACCTCAAGCTATGCCAAATTGCCCCTGGGAGGAACAGTGAATTCAGACCACCTCGTTTTCCTAAGTGGTGACCATATGTGCATCAACATGGGGTGAGAATTTAGAGTTCATTAGTGCTTCGTTGGATGGATGAATAAGCAGGCAGATCAGAGAGGCAGAGCTAGAATCAAACAAATGTAAGGTGAAAACAAGACATCCTTTGTCTGAATATAAGCTCACTAAAAAACAAAGTCATTCAATTAGCCAGCAGAGTGAGCAGACATAAACAGAGCGAGATCTTACCCTACAAATGCGATAAAAACTACTTCTTTCTGTGGAGTACATGTTAGACTGTCACCATTTGGATTCATGCTGGTTAAATTGCCGAATAGACAGTGGTGTCCACTTTGAGTAGCATTACACCACAGACCTAAGTGGAGACTTTCTTTTATAGCCCACCTCTGCCTTTGATGACATCTCCATCTATCAGTATTTAATCTTCTTTCTTTGGTACAGATAGGTGAAAAGAAGTGAAAGAGGACATACAAAGCCTGGGTGACTGCCACAAGGCTAAATTAGATATGTCATTGATGATAAAATAAAGATGAATTATTCCTTATTATTTGTGAGTTTTCTAAATCCATCAGAATATTTAATCACAGCTATAAAAGTTGTCATCCAAATGACCTATCATATTATGAACATAAAAAGATTAAGAAGGCCCATGACGTCTTCATTACTTAATTAAAGTTTCTTAGTTCAATGATGCAGAACGGTGATAAATTCAATACATACCATATGTCTTACAGGTTACAAATGAAAACTTCAAAATAGGAGCAATAAAATAGGGTTCTTGTTCATTTACTCACTCATTCATACATTCATTTATCCCTTTGTCCAATGCTCTCACAGTTTAACATAATACATGTCATGTATCATTTAAGCTATAAAGAGTCAAGATAGCGACTGAAACTCAATCTCCTTCATTGTCTACATTAATAATCTACTGCATTGCTCAGTCATGGCACACCCAGAGTAAGAAAGTCACATCTTCCTACAGATATGGTGGCATTATAGATATTTGGATGGATTGTCCTCTGTGCCTAACAATGACTATGTTGAGCTGTGCCTGGGATGTGAGAATGAGGATGGTTTGATGCCTGTCTCCCCACTATTCTGGCTTGTGGTCATATCTCATAGATTTTGAGGTAAGTTTACACCTAGCTATTGATGCAGGTGAATGCAACAATACTGGCTCTTGTAGAAAAAGGGGATAGAATCAGAAGTCCAGCAGAGAGAGAGAGAAAGAAAGAGAGAAAGAGAGAGAGTAGCAGCAGTGGTGTGACATGGTGACGGTAATTAGTGTATTCAGGTGGTTTTGACAGTGAGTTTGCTTTCTCTTCCATTATCTTGGAAGTCTTCAGTCATATTTTGCATACTACTGTATCAGTAAACTATAAATTGGATGATAGTGATGCATAGAACCTAGGTATATAGGATACTGTGGCATACAGGCTTGTCTAAGCACATTCTCAGGTGTTCTTATACCAAATCACTTAATGATGCACTCTCAGAATCCATCCCCAATATTAACAGACATGTCTGAACTTCAGCTAATCTGATAGTGGTTTGCACAATTTGGATGAATCATTCTTGCATCCAGTTCTCCAACACTAGTGATTGACTGAAGTCATCGTTTCCCAATCTTCCATTCACAGCTTACAGCCTCAGGAATCTGTGTCCTCTTTTTATACTGTGTGTTATACAAAGCCCAAAGATACACGTTCAAGGTTTCTCAGGTCTATAGCAGCGACTCTGAACTAGCATATCAAGATCACAGGATGAGTGAAGAGAACCTAGCAGATTGAAGGTGTAAAATGAGGGACTATTGAACTTAATCACTTCTCATTAACTCCACAGTCATTGTCACTGGAGAATAGAATGTTGCACAAGGGATGTGTTCTGTATCTTTGTACACATCTGCCGTCATAATATAAGCCTTACTTCCAGGTTCACACCATCCACTAATCCAACAGCCAGAAAAACTATGGGAAGGCCAACATTTGACCATGTGCCTTTTAAACCCAACACTCACGGCTGGTCATGGTGCTGAGTATTAAACAGAATACTTATATATTACCCGCCTCCAAGAATCAGAAATACATGTAAAAATACATACAAAATTGGGAGGAAAACCATGGAATGCTGTCTTATGGGCACAAGACAGCTGGGACACTCATGAACTCACAACATCTGCAGCCATCTGCATAGGACTTAGACAAGAACAAGTCACTCAACAATCAGGCATAGATAGGAGAGGGACTAATAGAAGTCCACCCTGTCCAGCGGAACTATTGGCAGTCAGAGAATGCTGGAGAAGAGGAAGTCAAAGACTTGAGTGAAGCAACCATTAGAGAGTTACTTATGCACCAATGTGGCTTCACACCCATGCCCATAAATCCAGAGGGTCACAAATGAGATAGGCAGTTGGTAGAATGAGGGAGAAGGATAAGAGAGGGAAGAAGGATGAGTGTAACCATAATATATTATATACATGTGGGGAAATAACACAGAATATATTAATAAAAAATCCTTTCCATTTTTCATCAGCTCCCTCTACATTCTTGTCCAGCCTCAATTCTCACCAAGTTCCATTGTTTATCCTCTCCCTCATCCCATCCAAAAAACCCCAGATCTAAGTGTGTTAGCATGTCCCTGCAGGAGTCCTACCTCACTGCCTTTATCTATGCTGATACCTGTATCAGATACTATTGAGTATCACCTTCTTGTCTCCACAGCTAAACTCAGCAAAATCCCTTGGCTTTGCCCCAAACTGACCTTAACTAGGCCAGATTTTTCACCCTTCCCTTCACCTGACTTTGTATTCATCTCTATCAGAACAATAAGTAGATAGAATCGTATTTCATAGGTCCCTAGAATATAGGAAGTCTGACTTTCTTAGGCATATCGTTAGGGTTTATAGTTAGTGAGTGACCCAGTTACTTTGCCATGCATGCACGGGTGACAGAGTTTGGGAGGAACCAGAAAGGGTGCATTCCCGAGTGCTTCCTTCCTTCGATCTGGGTCAACAATCTTCACTTTGCAAGCACAGGAATTCAGAGATGCTAGTTGGACACCCCCTGAGAAAGAGCATACAGACTTCTATGGGGGGGAGGGTAGAAGTGTATGGCTACCTCTGGGGTAGGCGGGAAGTTAATAGCAGGTAGTTTAAGTCAACATACCACACATGGCTGCTTCTCAAGCTCTTTAACTCTGGCTGAGGGTAGAATGGGATATTTATTAAAAACACCAGCAAAGTCTGTCAAAGTGAGACCTTTCATATTCGTAATTCTTACCATCTGTAACATCTTATATTACACAAGATCCCCAATTACCAGTAGCAGTGTTAATCCATCATCTGTCTTAGATATTTCTGGACGTTCTTTATATACTTGACTCAGCTCCCCTTTCTATTTTTTATGAGTATATGCTCTCTGCTTGCCACAGTTAATTTTATGCTGCTTATTATTATGCTGTGGGACTATCCAAAATATTTTGGGAAATTTTTTTTCAGAACCAGAATAGTGTGTAATCGCAATTTATACTGAAACAAAACAAAACAGAACCAAAAAAAGATGAGTCTTTTAATTAAAGAAAAGAAATCAATTTTCCTTTCCTTAATTCCCATATGTGTGGCAATCTCTACCGAGATTGGAAGCTGATATAGCAGATTGCTGGGCCACGGACCCTGAGAGGAAGCCTGATAAGGTTGAGCTAAAGGTTTGAAGCCCCGGAGACCGTGATGGAATGGTAGGAGCTTCACCTGCTTCAGGTACCAGGTCCCTGTCATGTAGCCACAGCGCCCCATAGACTTGTGGCCATCAGTCACAAAATGACCCTAAGCCCTTCCACATGTAGATGACGCAACCTTAACATCGCAGACCAAGACAATAGGAAAAGAGATGTGACCATAGTCAAGTAGGCTCAAAACAGTTCTCCATGCCAATTAGGTACCTTTCCTTCCCAGACATTCCTCCTTGCAAAAGGTATTTAATCTCAGGCCAATTGAGAGAAGTAGGATACTGTTTTATGCATCAGCTTTCCACCATGACAGTAAACGGTTTGGAACCACAGACTGTCTCTTTTCGTTGAGATCCACTGTGGGGGAACCATGGAGAAGGCTTTTGCCTACAGAGAGCCTCAGTCTAGTCTCCCACTGAAGGCCTCTCTGCACTCCCAGTCACAACTGATACCAAACCTGTCACTGTCAAGCCAAGAGCAATCCCCATGGGACAAGCCATAGCGCCCCTCTTCCCTGGCCCCGAGCTAGATGCTGTCCCCAGCCTGTGGGCCCCCAACTCTGTTCTCTGCTCTTTTGGGTCTCACAGAGGTGCTTGGGTTTCTAAGGGTCTGAGAACCTCACGGCCCCGACCTCGTTGCAGGCCTGGGGACCCCAGAGACACCTCTGGCTTTCCCAACTCTCAGACTGCATGTTCCCACCCCCAGCATGGTGTCTGGGTGCTTCTCTACAGCCCAGCACCTGCCCCAGCAGTGGCAGTGATGTGGGATAAGCACAGTAAACTCTCGGCATTCCAACTCCCCAAGTGGCCTTGCCTAGTGGCAGAGCAGATGAGGGCCAACAAACTCTACAGGCTTATTACTTATAATAACATCAAAGAAGATACTACATTTTCAGGAAGTCATTAATGGTGCTTATTTCAGAATTTAATCTATCCTGCCTGGTCTTATTTAATTAATTTTTAATATCTAACTTTAATACCAAAGAGTCATTTACTCTTCAAGTTCAAGTCAAATAGAAAGAAATTATTAGTTAAGGACCATTAAGATGATAGAAGGAGAGGACTGACTCCCATAAGTTGTTCTCTGACCTCCAAACTGCACAGGGGCACACAATAAATAAATAAATAGAATAAAAAGAAAATTTCAGCAAAATAAACATACTTATTTTTTACTTGTGAAATAATAAGTTATAGGTATGTGCACACTGCTGGTGTAAGTTCGGAAAATTGTCTGATAGTCTCTTAGAACATCTAGACACACAATCCAGACACATTACACATAGGTAAGGGTGGCATATTGTCATACAGAAATTTGCTGATACCTGAGTGAGTAGATGAACTAGACACACAGCCAGACAAAAAGGAAGTTACAGTGCAGAATTCTGTTTGTAAAAGTTGTACACACAAAGAAACCTACAGTGACAACACACACCCATGCTGCTGACGGTGGGGTGAATGTGGAGAGACAAGGACTACAAAGGAGCTGAAGAAACATGGGGATAACGTATTACATACAGTGTGCTGATGGTTTCATACTATGTGCATTATTTCTATGTGTCCATATGAACATAGACATTTTAATATGTTTAGTCTATTGTGTATTAACTAAACCTCAAAAATCTGTTTGAGACATGAACTAAAATGTTTAAATTAATAACATGAACTTCCTCTCAATTTTATAGTGTGTGTGTGTGTGCGTGTGTGTGTGTGTGTGTGTGTGTGTGCACTCAGCTTCATCCCTCCATATCTGTATATATACACATACTGGCTTACAAAGTGCTTATTAGAAAAATCAATATATACATTATTTAATACATCATGACCTTATTTTCACAAGATAAAAATTCTATTCTATGAAGTCAACAAAAATAATGTTTAAAAACATGGCAAAATATTAAAAGCAAAAAATTTAAAGGTGTCTATTATGGGAAACAGCTAATTTTAATTTTTAACCTATTTTCCAAACATTGCTTCAATCAAACCTGAAGCTTCAGGAGAGTCTTTAGTAGTGGCTCCTCCTTGTGTTGTATCTACTCTTCTATTGACTTCATTCATTCAAGTAACATCTACTTGTGGTTACTTAGAAAATGTTGCCCTTTATATGGGGGGTTAGCGGAGGTAGGGTTTATAGCTTAGATTAACAGAAAATTTTGTGTAGCTAAGGATGCTCTTGACATTCTTTTATGTAGGTGTCCATGTGTAAGCATGTGTGTGTGTGTCCATGTGTGTGTCTGTGTGTATGTGTATTCACATGAGTAAACCTATGAGGGCAGAAGAGCATGCATATGTATCATCTGCATACACACTCATTTAGAAGCCAGAGGTCAACATTGGGTATTGGCCCTCAGAAGCCATCAGTATGCTTTTGAACCATGGTTTCTCATTGAGACCTGGAAGTGTTATCTAGGCTAGGCTGCTCAGCCAATCAACCTGAGGATCTACCTGCAGGTTTTGGGATAACAAGTAACTGTGTGCAACTACATCTGGTTTTTAATGTGGGTTCTGGGCATCGAACTCAAGTCCCCATGATTATACACTCTGAGCTAGGGTCCCAGCTCCACCTGGCCCAGACACTCTGAAGATGTCTAAGTTTTGTGAGCCAATGATGAGAACATCTCTCTAAATAAGCACACTTTCCACAGTGAAAGCAGATAGTCTTCTATACCACTGTGTTTAAGTTTTATTTATTTAGTGTTATGAGTGGTCTGCTCATCCACAGGCCAGAAGAGGGCATCAGATCCCCTTTATAGATGGTTGTGAGCTACCATATGATAACTGGAATTTGAACTCAGGACCTCTGGAAGAACAGCTAATACTCTTAACGGCTGAACCATCTCACCAGCCCCTACATTTCTCTTCTTTATTGTGGACAATCACTACCTTCTTAGGTTGAAATGCTATTCCACCTAAATGTGCCAAATGTGCCTCCATGTCGTATGAGCATGATTAACTGAGCTGGGATGCTATGATATATTAGGGGTGTAGAAGTTATCAATTCTGGCATTCTGAGACCCTCAGCCTGGACCAGAGAACTATCAGCATTTGATGCTTACTTTCCTGTTCTTACACTTAGTATTAGGTCACACAGAAGAATTCAGTTATACACATCTGTGGCTGGAATTCTCAGTCTTCTTTTGTCTAAACTTGTCATTGAATAATAACCCATATTTAAAGTCTGAGCTTGAATGTTTTGAATAAATGTGTTCTACTAGAATATTCTGTTGACATCTTATGGATCCTGGGAAATTGACCTAAGAAGTTACAGATAAGAAGATACAAATTTATGATAGAAGTTATAATGGGTCAGTGTTCTGAGTAGCCAGGAATATGACTGTTAATGATTCACATACACTCTTCTGAGAACATGATGTGGATCTGATCCCAAACTGACATAGACCTTATGACGCTCATGACTTGGGAGCAAAGCAAATTAAAAGATTTGATTGAAGTTATGTATGTAAAATAGGTTCAAAAATAAAATAATAAGTGTTTTCCATAATACAGACCTTTACATTTTTGACTTCCAATATTTTGGTATTTTTTTAAACATTATTTATGTTGCTTCCTCAATGCTTTGAAAACTATTTCAAACTGTTTGTAAAGGTCTTGGACTGAAATGCTTGTCAGTGAACCAACAATCAGGAATGCATGGCTAGTAGGACTGCAGTATGTGTAAGTGCATGAAGTTACTTTGTTTTTAGTAACATAGCCTGTGTTTCAACTGTAGGTGAGATGAGGAAATTCATTCAAATATGACTCAAAACATATTCAGTGATGTGAATCTAGAGATTAGCAAAATAAAATTATGTGCAGGCATTGCTTTTGGAAAATCCACTATTTGATAAAAAAAGGAAATAAATGTAAAATGTAAGATGAATATTGACATATAAAACAACATATCTTTTAAATATTGCATACTTATACACACATATATGGCTATATACATATAGATAGACAGATAAAGTTTCATTTTTGTCAAGACCAAGAACAAACACTGACATGGTTTGAAATGTGTGTGTGTGTGTGTGTGTGTGTGTGTGTGTGTGTGTGGTTGTGGGTATGGGTGTGGGTGTAACCTCAATTGAGAAATGTCTCTGTAAGATCCGGGTGTAAGGCATTTTCTTAATTAATGATAAATGGCAGAGGGCCCAGGCCATTATGGATGGTGCCATCTCTGGGCTGGTAATCCTAATTTTTTAAGAAGACAGGCTGAGCAAGCCACATGGGGCAAACCAATAAGGAGCATGCCTTTGTGGTCTCTGCATCAGCGCCAACCTCCAAGTTCTTGCCCTGTTCCAGTTCCTATCCTGACTTCCTCCAATGATGGACTATGATCTGAAAGTGTAACCCAAATAACCCTTTCCTCCCCAAGTTGCTTTGGTCATGGTGTTTCATCACAGCAATGGAAATCTTAACTAAGACAATATATGTCATATCAAAGTGTAATTTGGCTTTTAGTCTTCATATATGGAAAAGGAAGGAAAAAGGAAGAAGGAAAGGGAAGAAGAGAGAGGGAGGGAGATAGAGGGAGGATAGGGACGATGGAAAGGGAGTGGGAAAACAGGAAAATATACCCAACTTTGCTTAGGCAGCTCATGGAAAGGCTCAAAGAAGACATCTGACTGATACCCTCAAGATGACCAGGCTTCTACATAGCAGATAACAAGAAGAAATAGAACACTAGCCAGAAGGAAGTAGTATTATTGTTTCACACATAAAATAGGAAAGATTGATAATTCACTAGAAAACTGAGAATGGCTGTGTAGCATAGTAGAGTAAAACAGCATCTTTGACATGTGGTGACTGAAATGGACCTAAGAGCTTAGACAAAGGAATGAAAGAACTAAGGAGCTTAGATAGTTTGTCTACTGGAAGGCCTTGTGGCTCACACTCCTGGATTTACTCTTTTGTTTGTTTGTTTGTTTTTTCAAGACAGGGTTTCTCTGTGTACCCCTGGCTGTCCTGGAACTCACTCTGTAGACCAGGCTGGCCTCGAACTCAGAAATCTACCTGCCTCTGCCTCCCAAGTGCTGGGATTAAAGGTGTGCGCCACCACCGCCCGGCCTGAATTTACTCTTGTAGTGTTTTTGTAGTGTTTTGTAGAGTGATAATGACCATGAGAAATTAATGATGTTCTGGGAAACACAAAAGAATTTTATAGACAAATGCTTCTGAGATTTGCTACCAACTATTTAGTCAGTCCATTTGTGGAAATTCATAATATATGGGGAAAAATCTGGTAGTAAAGTGAATAGGTAAATAATGTCTTTAAT
This sequence comes from Montemys delectorum, assembly GCA_019843815.1. Classification (NCBI taxonomy): domain Eukaryota; kingdom Metazoa; phylum Chordata; class Mammalia; order Rodentia; family Muridae; genus Montemys; species Montemys delectorum. The sequence goes on along the minus strand of JADRCD010225768.1, from coordinate 55,567 downwards.
TTTGTATAACAAACATTTGAATATTATCATTAATTCCCTGGAGAATGCCAATGAATATCTCTAACAACATGTTTCAGGAAACTTGCTAAAGATACAAATATTATCAAATATCTGCCAAAATAAAATACATTATCTCCTATGTGCAGAAGAGACTTATGAGGGGTTAGTGTAGCTAGTGATCTTGGAAAGAGGTGAGAAATGTTGAAGTAAAGGAAGTAGACTTCGAAGACGTTGATATATGTTTTGAGACTCTTTAGAAGGCATGTGTGTTATGCTCTGTGATCATAATTAACAAAAGGTATAGAGCTTAAGAATGAATATTTGTAGTGCACAGAATTGGGGCAAGCAAGACTGGATTCACAGAGAGACTTCGTCCCAAAAGATAAAGAAAGGAAGGAAGAGGGAAGAGGAAGAATGAAGGAGGAAAGGAGAAAGGCCATTTTTATAAGTTTGCCTTATTTCAACATTTCATAAATGTGAAAAGCCATCATGATTCCTATGCATGTCCCAACTGCTTTCTGTTCAATTTATGTAATGCTCAGAAGTCCCAAGAGGAAGAAAAATGCCTTGGCAATTACCCAGTGGGTATAGTTTTGAAAGTTACAAATCTTTAATGTTCAGACTTCTAGAGACAACCTGGAAAAAGCCAACAAGACTTGATGATTTCAGATTCCATACATTCTTAGAAGTTGCATGGTCTGCTATCCAAGGTGCTGAACCAAACTCTGTAGCTATTGTCCTGGTTTCATTTTTGTTGCTGTGATAAAATACCCTAAAGAAGCAGCTTAGGAGTGAACATGTTCATTTTAGTTCACAATTTATATGTTATAGTCCTTTTGTATGGGGATGTCAAGGAGCTGGGGGCTGAAACAGTCTTATGTTGCAGGATTTTTCCTGTCCAATTACATTAGTTCAGAGGAGGCCTGTGATTGGACAGGGAAAAGGGAGGCGGAGCTAAGGGTGACAGAGAGAAGTGGAGAGAAAGAGAATGGAGGTTGACATGAACTAGCATGGTTTTAACCAGCTACAGGTAGTTATGATATCATAAGGTTAGAATAATTGGGATAAATCTTTTATCATCAGTTGGCTCTGAAATTATTGCATTGGCACCTTGTAAAGTGTGATTTTTATTGATACGTAAATCTGATTGGTAAACTATAAGCTTTAAGAGTTCTGATTTTACTGGGTTACTGGTTATTGTGATATCTAACAGTGAGGTTGGTGATAGTTTGGTTACTGGAATGTGGGACAAAGCCAGCAGGACACCACTGGGGCATAGCATAGCCTCCCGGTGCTGGCACTAGAGCAGGAATGTGCCAGCTCTTTTTAATAGTTCCCACAATAGTCACATCACACTCATAGTCAAGAACAGGGGGAAATGGATATGTGCACGTTTATTTGCTTGTGCTCAGTTCCATTTCTTCATTCTTATACAATCCCCTGTCTAGGGAATGGTGCCACTCAGAATGGGCTGGGTTTTCCTAGGCAAACTAACTTAATCAAGATAATCCTTCACACATACAGGTACAGGTCAACTCAATGTAGACACTCCAACATTGAAACTCTTCCTAGATGACTCTAGGTTGTGTTAAGTTGAAAAATCTACTTTGTATTGAGTTGATTCGTTGTCCTTTGGTCTTCTGTTTGTATCAAACTCATCATTCTCACGAAAGAGCACCTTTGAATGGAGAAAGACACTACCTGCTTAGTGTACCTTCAGTGCCAGGGCAGAAGCAATCTGTTTCCTCATTTGGGTTCTTTGCAGATGAGCCATAAGGTGTAAGCTCTTTGTGTCCACAGAGGTTAAAATATCCCGACATAAGTAAATATTTCTTCCAGAAATAAAATTGATTGCCCAAGTGAGCAGGTAATTTGAGTCTGTGAATGGATCCTAAGTTGGGTAAACTAATTCTCAAAAATTAACTTCAACACACCTGGGTTTCAGGGCCTTGGTTTTTCATGCTAGCAGGAAGCTTCCATTGACCAATGGACTATAATGACTGAGAAGCTCATTATTTGTACTCAGAAATTCAAGACTCGATGATTAAAGACAATACATTTCCAAATACTGTGCAGTGGCATGTATCTAGTAGAAAATAAGTTAAATGCAGTAACAGTCCAGAAGAGAATTTTTAGCATATTGTAGGGATGGGAGAAGGGCATTCATGGAAAAGTCCATGGAGGAAATAAAAGAAAGACTTGGCCTTGATCATCAGGCAGATTTCAAATACATGCAAAGAAAGATGGTATGCCTGATGTCATCCCTGTGGAAGTGCAGCGTCTCTGCATCTATGTTTACATATACAACTGTCAACCATGTTCTCTTTCCCATGCTTGTCAGAGGACTTTTCTCAAACAGAAGGGAGACATTTTTCCAAGTATACTGTTCTTGGGAGGGTAGTACTTTGATGGCTTCCCCAAGTACTTTCATGTTTATTTTAGAGTGAACTTCAAGAAAGAGCCCTTTGTTTCTCAAATCAGATCACTGACACCATTAGCAGCCACAGAGTGATCAATGAAATATGTTCCTCATGTTGAGGCAAAATCAATTGTGGAGTAAGCAAAGAAGACCTAAAACTAACCAGAAAAGGATGGTAGAGAAGGAGAGGCTTCCAGAAACACGAGGTTTGATGAGAAAACTGGAAGTTTGCAGAGAAAATACTTTAAGGGGTTTCTAAGAACTGTCCACTTAAGAAACTCACTATTAAATTCTGCGATTCATCTAGAATATTACATAACATAATTTCAAAGGTCAGTGTTTGGAAGCATTTTATTGAGTCTATTTCCAGGAATGGCTGCATTTCTAGATCTTTGGAATCAGACACATGGAAGAGAAGAGCCACAGGAGAAAAACAGTCCTGACAGACTGAATGTGACCAGGAAAGAACAGCTCTCTATTCTGAAGATCAGATGGGGATAGACGCAATGCTCAACCCTCTATTTACTATGTATGAGTTACCATATGTGTCAGATGAGTGGGTTCTTTACTAGTTTCTACTCTGACTTGGGCATGAAAATCAATATATCTAATGAATACAGCTCAAACAAGTTCACCAACATTATTTAGCTGTATTGATCTTAACAGGCACACACATACTTTATTCCCTGCCCCATGGTTCTGAGAACTTATTTAAGTACAGACAGACATATATATACACACTCATATTGCCAAATCCTTCCTTCCTATTTAGCTTTTACCAGCCTTTGCCCACTTATAGCTTAACCATTTATCAATATACAGAAAAGACTTCATCCCCATTTCTTTCATACCCCAAGTCAACCTTTTCACTGTCTGTCATGGAAGGTCCCTCTTGGAGACTTGAATTCATTGAGCACACATGCAATTAGGTCTCTGGCTTCAGAAGTTCAGAGACTAAAAGTGGATACTCTGGAAAGCATCAGTGCTGAAGAATTAAAAGAACCATTTTATTGCTTCTGTTGCCTGAAAGAAATGAATATACACGAGGAGGGCTTCTTTTTTTTTTTTTTTTTCATCCATTTTGCCAAGTTCACAAAATGCTATTGCATTAAAATAAGTAAAAGAGCAATTACTGAAGTTTGTTAGCAACCTTGGGTAAGCAGCTCTCCTATATCTCTAAGTACCAGTTTTGATTCTCTTTCTTTCTCTGTCTCTCTCTTTTTCTCTCTCTTCCTTTCTTCCTTCATCCTCTTCTTTCTTTCTTTCTTTCTTTCTTTCTTTCTTTCTTTCTTTCTTTCTTTCTTTCT
>JADRCD010225768.1:28413-42427 GCA_019843815.1 Montemys delectorum | reverse complement strand
GTCCCCAATGAAGGAGTTAGAGAAAGGTTCTATGGAGCTGAAGGGTTTGCAGCCCCTTAGGATGAACAACAATTACTAACTAGTACCCTCAGAACTCCCAGGGACCCAACCACCAATCAAGGACTATACAGGGTGGGACTGAATGTTCTGGCAGCATGTGTATAGTAGAGGATCGCAAATTTGATCATCAATAGGAGGAAAGGACCTCAGCCTTGTGAAGGTTTTGTGCCCCAGTGTAGGGGAATGCCAGGGCCAATAAGTGGGAGAGGGTGGGGTGGCAGGCATGGGGAGGGGGGAGGCAAAAGGGGTTTGTTCTTGTTGTTTTTATTTGTTTGTTTGTTTTTTGGAGGGGAACCTGGGAAAGGGAAAATTTACATGTAAATAAAGAAAATATTTAATTAAAAAAAGTTCCTTTTGAAACATTAAAAAAAAGGTTAAAAAACAAAACAAAACAAACAAACAACAAAAAAAAAACAAGTGTGGTCTGGAGTTAAGGGCAATGCCTTGGCTAGGGATAGAGGTTAAGGTGTGATTCTTGGGGCATCACTTGAGAACCCTACTTCATCCCCATCTTTCCCGCCACCAAGACTGCCACGCGGACTCTAAACAGCTCGTCATCTTTGTGTCCTAATGATTTTGCTTTGACTCTTCCTTCCCTCTATCCATTTGAAAAAATCCTTGGTGGACTACCTCAAATCCCACCTCCTTGCTGTTGCCTTTAAGCAGACTATTCTCTCCCTCAACTGGTTTCTAGAGCTCTCTGCATGTCTCTTCTGCAAACCAGACCTCACCCTTTGTGTGTGCACTCAGTACCACTGTCAGGGCCTTATCCTAATGTCCTAATGTCCTCAGAACTTATCAACCCAGCACCTATAACCGATGGTTTAGAAGCAGAGTGGTACCTGGAAGGACAGACCCACCTCAGATGTGTCTGGTGCTTAATAAGCCTAAAACCTTGTTAGAGGCACACGCACAGTTCAACATCTACTGGCCTTTATTAATCTACATTAATCAACAGACTTGAAGAATGCCCTTGAAAGCCAACATAGTCTTTGCTTGGGAACATAACAGATTCAGTAAATAGTATAGAAAGACAAGCTGTGTAGAAATTGGGGTGACAAGGGTTGAGTAGATGGCTCAATGGATAAGAAAACTTGCTTTACAAATATGAGGATTTGAATCCAAATCCCCACAACTACATACAAATGCCATGTGTCCATGACCCCAGAACTTCTGAATGGAGATAAGGGGGTACCAGCAATGGACTGGCCCCCCAGCCTAGCCAACTCAACAACCTTCTGGTTCTATGAGAGAGCCTGCTTCCAGGGAATAATGAGAGGAATCCTTACATCCTCCTCTGGCCTCTGTAGGTGTGTGTGTAAGTATGCAAACTCACAAACATATGTGAACACACACATGCACAAAATCACAAAGAAAAAGTTAGGGGGATAAAGGCCTCATTTCGCCCAGCATATATTTAGTTGTTGACTCTGTGGCAAGTTAACAAATGGCCAACCCAAAATGCCATAGGCACTAAGCTCAACTCATAGTCGCATGATAGAGTTTTTCAATAGTTACTTATACTCAATCTGTAGTGTAAAACTTTTAAGCCCCCACAATGAATACAATCAACCTTTTGATTGCAAGGTCGTCATAATATACTCTTATGAAACTGAAATATATTTTTGAAATAGTGCACACGGCAGGATTCTAATTTGCTAGGCACATCCACCCCTCAAAATACAAGGAGTTGTATTCATTTCTCGCTGCTTCCTAAATATGAATGTATAGTACCAGGCTGCCTCCAGCTCTTGCTGCCATCCACCCATGATGGACTGTACCTCGACTTGTGAGCCAAAATAAACTCTTGTGGAAGTTGCTTTTGTCAGGGTATTTAATCACAGCAGTAGAAAAAGTAATTAATACAGTGTTATAGGTAAATGCTGGCTTAAGGCAGTAATGTTTTAGTCTACAATCAACAGGAAAGTAACTGTAGAGATCATGTGTCTCTGCATATGCATTGAAGCTTCCTCTCCTTCCTTCACCCACACTTATTCATTCACTAGAAGCTCTGTGGGGACATCTACTGGTATTAGGCACAATACCTCAGGACATTAGGTACACTGACCATTGTCCCTATCCTTTTAAAAAAGCCGGAGTCTATGGAAATGTTACAAAAAGCAAATTGGTAAATGAGCTGAGGACCAGAGGAGAAGGAAAGCATTACTTATGTGGGGCACAGGAAATGTGCTCCTGGGCACTTTTGCAATAAGAACAGATAGGATGATTGACAGAGTAGTAGGTGAGGTATTAGAGGAGGTTGGAAGGTCATTTGGTCTTTGACCATCACGGCCTATAACCTTGATACTCTCAAATCTATAATACAGATAAGAAATGTACACTATAAGGTACAGAAGGTGCACTGACAGGGAATCTGGGATGGATGAAGGGCAGTGTGAAGATATAGGTGGATCATCTCACCGGAGGCCAGATATCTCCTCCTAACCGCATGAGAAAGAGTGCACTACTTGCTATACAATATTTCCCAAGCATCTCCAAAGTATGAATCTTGGAGAAGGCCTTTCCAGTGAGAGATGGAGGCCAGAGGAAGAGAAGTAAAGTCTACCTGCTGGTATTCATGGACCTTTTTTATGTAGAGAGAGCATTGCATGAGTATTCTTACATCAATCTTGGATGTTTTGCAGAAAGCTCCCACGGGGTGCACATGGTCATAGAGGATGATGACCCCCACCATCACCCTCATGCAGAACATCAGTGTCTCCTCACTTGTAAACCTGCTTCTGTACTCCCTGAAAGAAAAGACATAGCAGAGGCGTCACTTCCTGGTTAGATCATGCACATTCTGAGATCCACAGCTGGATACTCCTCCACACTCCCATCCCCCCACCCCGGAGAACTCATCCAGGACCTGCAACAACCAGGTTAATATGCTCTTGAAAAGACCCAAGATGATAATTTCTCTTGAATCTATCCAACGAGCAATTTAGTGCAAAAATACGGTAAATTAGAGGGCAGTAAATCCCCTTCTCTGCTTCCCCTCAGCAGCTAGCTCACCACGTACATCAGCTCCTGCCCATCAATCCTGAATATTTTATAGCCGGCCCCTCTGGCTGTCCAAGATTATAGAGAATAATGGCTTCATTACAGAGAAAAAGAATCAGGCTCATTTCTACACAGCAGCTCTCTTGTCTCCAGCTGGAGTCTCTTCCTTTGTTAAGAAACGGGCTGCGGATGAACTTGGATTGGCAGATATGTCAAAGAAATTATGTACCTGGAAGTTATTTGTGGAGTTTAAATTTTGCTCACTTACCTTGATAGGGGCCCTGATGATTGCAATAATTTAGGCCAATGCTAGAGACATTTTTAGCATCAATTTCATTATGAATGAGCACCACAATACAGACAATTACTATTTCTGTCTTGAAGTAAATCTTTACTTTGCTATGAAGGAGATATTTAAAATTAATACCCTTTTATGGGGCAGGAGAGATGGTTCACTGGGTAAAGCACTTGGGGCCTACAGGGAGGAAATGAGTTTGGATCCCTAGTGCCCATATATGTACGAGGCAGACATGATGGTTGTGCTGGCTAGTTCTATGTCAACTTGACAGAAGCTAGAATCACTGGAGAAGAGGAAGCCTCAACTGAGAAAACGCCTTCATAAAATTGGGCTGGAGGTAAGCCTATAGGACATTTTCTTGATTAATGATTGATTAGGGAGGGCCCAGCTTAATGTGGGTGGGGTCCTACCTGGGCAGGTGGCCCTGGGTTCTATAAGGAAGCAGGCTGAGCAAGCCATGAGGAGCAAGGCAGTGAGCAGTGCCCCTTCACAGGCTCCTGCCTCTAGGTTCTAATCTTGCTTGAGTTCCTGTCTTGACTTCCTTTAAGGATGGACTAAAGTGTGAAGTGTAAACAAAATAACCCTTTTTTGTCCTGAGTTGCTTTTCGTCATGGTTTTTCACAATAGCAATAGTAACCCTGACTAAGATAGCAGCCCACATGCAGTCCCAGCTCTTGGGAGGCAGAGATAGGGCAGGCCTGGAGCAAGCTGAGTAGCCAGCCTACTCCCACCAGCCAAGCCTGGGTTCAAATGAAAGGCGTACTATCAGAAAGCAATCAAGGAAGACACTCACAGTCAGGCCTGGTGCTCTCTCTCTCTCTCTCTCTCTCTCTCTCTCTCTCTCTCTCTCTCTCTCTCACACATACACACACACACACACACACACACACACACACACACATGCGCAAAAACACATCACATGTATATGCACCTGAACACAAGAGTGCATATGCATATGCAAACACGTGTATCTTCATACACATGTGACTATGACTACAAAGAGGAACACCACACATATACATACATGTGAATATATAAAAGGATAAACATCATTTTATATTTGGAGATGGGATTTATAAGGTGCTTGTAACACTTGGGGTCCTAAATGCTCTGGAGAGCAGATGGTATTATGAGTATACATTGCGTATCTGGTAACAGTTTGAGAACAAAGAAATGGACTGTGAAGAGAAGTTGGGGAAAATTACTTTTGCACTGGGCTTATGGTTGTCACTCTTGGTTCTAAATCTCTACAGTATGTTGATAGTAATACCCACCCATCTATCCCATTCCTTTGCCAGTCCTATAGCAAGTTTTACAGACAAGCTGTAAAAACTTTGTGAAGTCCACGAACCATCAGGGCCTCAGCTATTTCAGCTGTAACACGGATATAACATTGACGCTGACCACCCTAAGTTCCTTATGAAACTGAAGCAAATGCTGTACATAGAAACTTCAATATGACATCTGAAAGAGGACAAGCCACGCTCACACATCTGGTTTCACTTACGGTGTCTCCAGCATAACTTTACAGACGCTTGTCATCGTACTGAGGCAGTCTGTGGTATTCTCTATTGGCAGGGTTTTATTCTAAATGGAGAGACACAAACGCATGTTAGTCCCACTAGCAGCATCCCGGTGAGGCCAAGAGAGGACCCTCTGTGCTGTTCAACTGCACTTACTTCGGAGACAAAGTGCATCGTGGCATTGCTAAGAGTCTTCAGCATCGGCGTGGCTTCTGCATAGAAGAGGGACATTCGATTGGCCATCTCATTATTAACTTCATTCTCAATGTCTAGCTGATGAAAACAAGACAAGATACAGTTGTTAAAAAAAATAAATAAACATCACCATCTCTGCAAACAGGTTATAGACAAGGACTCTGCTTTTTTCTCTGTGCTCTGCCACATGTAGAAGCCAAAGCAACCACAGAGAGATCGTGGCCACAGAGAGACCAGCCAGGGAGTCACAGGGACTCACATGCATGTTGTTGATGCGGTTACGGCTTATTGTTCTTCGATAGTAACTGAAGTCATTCTGAATAGCTGGGTTCCTCATCTGAAATTCAGGAGAGAAGAAAGAAGGTTAGCTCCTAGAAACAGGTATGGAGCAACATCAGGAGCTCAGATATGAGAGTCTGTAAACATGTCATCCAAAAGCCAGAGCAACAGTTAAAAATAAGAATTTAGAACTCCAGTGTTCTGAAATATGTCCTGCTCTTACTATGGGCTGTATTCAGGGAAAACATGTTTGCCACGAGAAAAGACACTTTCTCTCCACTCACTTAACAGATTCCAAATTTCCACATGTAAGACATCCTTTTAGATAACTCTGACCACACAGACTGCAAATATTCACCACTTAATAAGCCTCCTTGGAAAAGTGTTACATCTTATTCTCCCAACCCCACTTCATAGCCTTGGCAACATAGCCATAAAGCAGTTGTACCCAGTTGAACTTTCAGAGCATGTGTGCCACCTGACCTTCAGCTCATCAAAACGAAGAGTAAAATGTAAGATTTCTGCAAATTCCTTTGCCAGGGCTTGCTCCCGTTCCAGGTGCTGGGTTGGTGTATAGGGTGGACACGTCAGAGATTCCAATAAACTCTGAAGTGCTTTTTCTGAAAGCCAAAGAGAGAGAGATAGAGTGAGATAGATATATATATATTTTAGGTGGACCAAAGGTATCCTTTAAAAGCACAGTGCTGAGTTCAAGTTGACATTCTCAGACACAACCTGTGTGGTTATTCCCTTTCGTGTGTCTCCAAAGCTCAGTTTGCTTAGTAGTTTCAACTCCTGCACCTTTTAGAGAACTGGGAAGGAACGGATGGCACTTGTGTGATTGAGAGCCACTAATGATTCAAGGCGAGATGAGTGGGTGAGAAGGTGCCATCAGTAAAACATCTGCTGTGCCAACACATGGATCTAATTTATACCTATAGCACCCACAAAAATTGCCCAGGTATTGGGGTGCAGGCATGGAATTCTAGCTTTGAAGGTGGGAATGAGGACAGAGGCAGAAGAGTCAGAGCTCTCTGGGGCCAGGCAGTTCAGCCAGTCAGAGAGCAACAGAGGCAGACACTAGGGTCTGTCTCTGCCCCATTCCCATATATGAGTCTCCAACACATGGCTTAGGTCACCTGTTTAACACGGTGGGAATTCTTCCCTTCTTGTCTTGTGTGTCTCTGTTTCTACATCCCCACCATACCAATATTTCTCTACAAATCTATCACCATACTTACTTATTGTTCTTACACTAATCTCATCCCTCCTGTTGGCTCATTTCTTGATCATTCTTCACTCCTTTTGCTTTCATATTATTTTTAAGAGCAGAGTCATTTAACTAATCCTGTATGGCAGGGGTTTATAAGCTATGACCCACAGGGCAAATCTGACCCACTGCCTTTTGTTTATTAATTAAGATTTATTTAAAAAGTGGATATATACTCATCCCTTCCTATACAGAGTGGGGCTACACTGGTGTTGGTACTATGATGTAAAATCTAGTAAAGACAGGACAGCTCACAGGATAAAACTATCTACTCTCTAGCACGTTACAGGGAAATTTAACATCACTGCTTTTATGTAGTCCTCATATATCTTTAGCATCCTTGCAGGGACTCTCTCAAGACTTTGTTTAGGCACCCCACCAATGGGAACACGCTATCTTCAGAGGCAACAGGATGTACCACAGCCTGCTTTGATGGATGTACCTTTCTTTGTCTGTTGAGGTAGAATCCAGCTCCTTAGAATTTCAGGTCACTACCTCCAGATGCACATGGAGGAAACAGAGAATTTGATTTCTCTTCTACCTGAGAGCCTGAGGCAACTTTATTTGCTTGTGAAATCTGATGGCGCCACCCCTTATGGAGTCTTCTCAGTAGAGGTCATGGTTTTAACTTCAGTTTTTGTCTTGCAATGTGACACTCGTTTCAATGGTAAATTAAAGCAGAAGTAGATAGATGGCTACCCTTTCCATCTTAGATATTCTATATGGGCAAATAAAACCCTAAGTACTGGCAGTGGTCACTCCATACTGCTGGTGGCATGAGCCAGTTTGTCAACCTCGTTTGCCTCCACCCGAGCTTCTGCAGCCATCCTATTTACAGCTTTACTTGTTTTTAAAGCTAAAGTAAAAATGCTAGGTTTATTTTCTTACATTTTATATTAAGCTAATTAAGTTTTTGGAGGGGGTGAGGGGATTGTGGCTTCAGATAAACTCTACCCTCCAATTTTTTTATTAGATATTTTCTTTATTTACATTTCAAATGTTATCTCATTTCCTGGTTTCCCTTCAGAAAAAAAAAACCCCATTCTCTCCCCCCTTTTTCTACCCCCCCCCCCCCCCCCCCCCCCCCCCCCCCCGGTTTCTTGGTCCTGGCATTCCCCTACACTGGAGCATAAAGCCTTCACCGGACCAAGGGCCTCTCCTCCCATTGATGACCGACTAGGCCATCCTTTGCTATATATGCAGCTGGAGCCATGAGTCCCTCCATGTGTACTCTTTGGTTGGTGGTTTAGTCCCTGGGAACTCTGGGAGTACTGGCTATTTCATATGGTTGTTCATCCTATGGGGCCCAATTTGGATTTTATTAAGAACTGAGACTAGGGCTGGAGAGATGGATCAGCAGTTAAGAGCATTTACTACTCTTACAGAGGAGCAGGGTTTGGTTTCCAAAACCCTCACAGCAACTCACAACCATCTGTACCTCCAGTTTCAAGGGATCTGACATCCTCTTCTGACCTCTGAAAGTTCTGCTATGAAAACTGTGCCCCTAAACACACACACAGGCATACATGCACATGTATAACAGAAATAAATATTTAGGAAATGAGATCAGTAAGCTTTGAAGAGCAGATGAACACAGTGACAAAGTGTCAAGAGACCATGAGCCAGTAGAGGGCCTCAGTGTGCCAACCAGTCACTTCCAGAGAAAGCATGTGGTAAATTCAAAGAAAGGGGAATGATAGAAATCGCTCATGAATGGTCTCATAAGATATAATGGCAGTGCATAACTGTGGGACATGTTTCTGAGATGTAGAGCTGTTCATTCTACACTCTCAAATGGCAAAGAAAGAAGTCCCACGTGGACCATGAGAACTGTTAAGTATACACTCACCAAGACGGATGGAAAATTCGTAAAACCTCTTCAGCCTCACCACGAGAGGACAGACTGCATTCCAAGCCTTCTCCTGAAGTTGAATGTCATTGGGATTTTGAATTGCCTACAGGAGAAAAGGGTTGTTGGTGGTGAGTTTTCTCTTAAAAAAAAAAAAAAAAAAAAAAAAAAAAAAAGCAATAAGCCCATGTCAAAATACCCTAAACAATTTTAGTTTAAAAGATGCCATCCCTGGCGTGCTTTGAGAATTAGAGCTATCTCAGTTGACAGTGATTATGTGGAACATTTCCCAAAAGAGCCCATTTCTGAAGGCAGTTTCAACACGAGCATAAAGCTTATGGTTCCAGGTAGATCTTGTCTCATCTTACTTTGCTGTGTTCTTGAGTAAACATATATTGGAGGAGGAAGAGACTTGGCTCTCTCCACTTAGCACTTGATTCATCCTAAGATTGCCCATTGTGAGGAGGAGAGGCTGCAGCTACTGTGCTTGTTCTATGATATACATCCTGTTCGTGCCAGTCTATACTTAGGGTGACCCTGAAGTAGACAAGCCACATCTTAATGGACTTCTTCTCAGTAGCATCCCGACAGGGGTGTGCTCTCATGAGGATGGTGGCGGAGGAGGGATAATTCTCACATAGATGTGTGTTCCTGAATATATAAGGACAACTTGCTCAGTCCACACACTGTCGCTCCTAACCAACTGCTGTGCTTGTCCTGGAAGAAGACTATTTATCGCACTCAGCATTCCTTTGCACTTGGCTATTATTTTATCTTATTTTTTTTTCTTTTAACCTCAGAAGACAAGAACAAGATACTCTCTGTAAAGCAGGTGGTTTCTGGTTGTCATATGTGGCACTTTTGGAATCATAGAGTTTTGGTTGGACATGCTACCCTAGATCTCAAGACTCAGAGATTCATGGGCTTTATATCAATATTGCCCCTACAGGAAGCAATTGACTGGTGTTGTTAGTGAAACACAAGTCCTATATTATTCTGCTTTGCACTCTAGGAAATACTAAATCTATTACTTAATTATCACACGTGTGCATTCCTCTCTCTCTGCCCCCCCCCCGTGTGTGTGTGTGTGTGTGTGTGTGTGTGTGTGTGTGCGTGTATGTGTGTGTGTAAGGTCCTTCCTTCTCCTTGAAGGGTTGAGTCAATTCAATGTCATCACTGACTTACATCTCGAATCTCTGGTCCTGCACCTTTGTAAGCCTGCAGGTCTGTGAGGATGCTCTCGGAATCCTGGAGGACAGCGCTGATCTGGTTCCATATCTCTCGCTCTCCTTCTGTAGGCTGGGCATCTAAGTGACAGAGAAACCAAGAGAAACAGAGGCTGCTGTTTATGAACACCTCTCAAAAGCTATAAACAATCATGGCTACCAGTTCTTCCTGCAGCTGCGGAAGTCACCCTCTAACATTCCAAGCTGTTAGGACTGAAAAACGAATACAACTTCTGCCCAGGACTTAGTTCAGAGTACTAAACAATCCTTGTGTATAGATTAAACCTAGTGTGATCAGATCATCCTAAGTGTCCATTTGTTAAATGCATTTATACAAAACTATGACTTATACAAAATGCATTTCTGTACACCTTATGTGCACATTGGTTAACAGGAGGAGTAGATGTTGTTTGGGGAGCCAACTCCTTTTTAATGCCTTTCTCATTGTGTTTATTCTTCCTTAAAACTATCACTGTCATTGTGGTCAAAATATATAAAATATACCACCCTAGCCATTTTTAAGTGTAGAGAGCAACTGTACTGATAAAGGTGTGAATCCCCCCTCCAACCAGGCAGTTTCATAGCTCTCCTGATCTTGTAAAGCCAAAACACTGTGTAATGTATGCTTTTTAACAGGAAAAAGTGAGGGATATTTTCATCATTGAAAACCTGCAGACTTGATTATTGATAAAAAAGAGCCCCTTTTATACATATTTTTATTTTATATATATCTATTTTTTATATTTATACACATTTGTATTCTGTATGTGTATGTTTATATATTTGTTATATATGTTATTTTTAGATATCTACTTACATATTTTTATATACAAATCAACCTTAAAGCTCACATAATTTGGAACTGGTATGATGATTAAGCAGGTAAAGGCACCTGCTGCCAAGCCTAATGACCTGAGTTTACTTCCTAGGAACCACAGAGTGGAAGAGAACCAACTCCTGACCTCCTCTGACCTCCACATGTATGTCATGGCACACCTTTTCCCAAATAAATGAATTTAATAATCATCATCATCTTGAGTTAATTAATTCTTGATGGCGTGGCAGTAGCATATCATTCCAGAATGCACTAAGACATCTCAATTTATTTATACATCCCATATAAGACCCAAGAAACGTGTAGAGTCTCTTGAGTACTCAAGGAAATACTCTCAAAAGAAATTATATGGAAGTGGGAGAGGCTTGTCTGAAAGAAGAAAGTGGTCCGCAGGAGTAGATAGGATGTGTGCACAGGAGTTTCTCAGCAAAGACACCTAGGGAGTTTGCTGTCAAAAGGCCTGTTCTGCTAATCTTTGGTCTTGGCTGTGTTACCCACAGAAGTGTGTGATGTGTTTAGGTTCACATAAACAAAGGCAGAACTCTGATAGCCACACAGTGCTCTCTAATCTCTACAGCCAGTTCTCACTCTCGGGCATCTTTGGAGCTCATGTAGGTTCTAACCCCCAGAAGCATTTCAAGGAGGCTGTGGGAAGAGGCTAACAGTGAAGAAGCATGGCTTTCAATGCCCTCAGAATTGTATGAATCGGGCCAGTTTCTGTAAAATGATGCCACTGCTCAGGGCGAGAGAGAGAGAGAGAGAGAGAGAGAGAGAGAGAGAGAGAGAGAGAGAGAGACATCACATCATGGAACTGTTTCCTGGTCTTTAAATCCCGAGAAACAGAATGCTGTCAGCACATTTCACTGACAGAGTAACAAGGACAGAGTTGTATGAAGCCTGACACTCCTCTGATCGAACCTCCATTTTATTTAATCTTTGCATAATACAAAGGGCAGATGCTCCAAACGTGGAAGGTGTACTAGTCACTAGTGGGACTCTGGGGTGTCAGGAATAGATTTATAAGGCGGCTGATGGTAAAGTGAGCCCTGGCTGAGTGGGTGAGCAGACTGAGCACCAGGGGAGGGTTGATGCCAGATAAGCCCAGAAAAGCTGCAGTCAAGCTTGTGAGGAATGATACCCGCAGCGACTTGAATTTTGGCCTAGTTTATTCAATAGATCCTGCCAAAGACAAGAGAAATTGATGGTTTCCATGGAAATCAACAAAAAGAAAAGAAAATCCATATACTAAGAGGGGGCTAGTTGGGAAGAACAAAGGGGGTTAATAGCAGTGGGAGGGGAATAAGGAATGATAATGGGGGTGATATGATCATAATACATTGTGGGTGTTATGTGTACATGTGTGAAGCTGACATATTAAAAAGAGTGGTAACACCTGAAAATAAGACAGAAAATTATAAACTCTCACAGGATTTCTGGACACAGGGAAAAAAGTTTTCTAGAAACAAAACAACATCATTTAGGGAATGAAGAGGTACTAGGTTCATGCAGGTTAGGAAATGATGTATATGGCTGGGAAGGAACTGGAGAAGGTAGGTGTCTAGAATGGTGGCACAGGTGAGAGACAGAAGGAGGTACATGTACAGGGAGGGAACAGGTAGGCCAAGGGCCTGGTGGCTGGAAGACACACAGCTGGGCCAGGAGGGGAAAAGATGTCAGGAGAGGTCAGAGGCTGCTGACCCAGGACACCATGGGGAAAAAAAAACCCCAGATTTCTCCTGTCTCTCCCAATCCTGTGTGTCTCACAAACACTAGGTAAATATCATCAGGTCTAATGTTCCCCCAAATTTGAATCATTTAATATGTTATCTTTTCTTGCTTCCCTAAGGTTTCCTCAAAGCAATAGGGATTTCATAAACAGGGAGCCTACACATCCATGAGCTAGGAAGCCTGTCACTGCAGAGAAAATGGCTGGAATGGCTGGAAGTTTCCACACTGCAATAGTACCAGGGAGGAAAACACAAGAAAAAAACAATCAAACCAAACCAAACCAAACCAAACCAAACCAACCCAACTAAAAAACCCTACGAAGCAAATAAAAATGAACCACTCAGGAGTGGAGAGATGGCTCAGTGGTTAAGAGCACTGGCTGTTCCTCCAGAGGTCCTGGGTTTGATTCCCAGCACCCACACAGTGGCTAATTGTCATCTGTAACTCCAGTTCCAATGGATCTGATGTCCTCTTTGGTTTCCTTGAGCGCCAGGCACACACATGATCCAGAAACATACATGGAGTCAAAACACTCATACATATAAAATTAAAACAATGAACAACAGAAAAACAAGACAAAATAAAGAAAAAAAAAACCAAGAAGCACTCACTTATTCAAATTTAGGAACACACTGTGTTTTTTAGAAACAAAACAAAACAAAACAAAATCTCAAGGTGATGTATTTAGAGAAGGGACAAGCAAAATAGAGTCTCTGTCCAAGATTCTGAAGGTTTAGAAAATTCAACAGAATTACATAACTGTTTGTGGAAGAAGGTTGCTTTAAAAAGTGAGAGAAGATGTGTCGAATCTTCCGTCCCATGGACCCATCATAACAAGGCACCAAGGAAGAGTCTTACATGAAATAGAATTAAAACTAAATGGGCTATCAGAGAACAGATAAAACCCCAAAAAGCATCCTCTTGTTGATCACTGAACACAAAAGGAGAAAGCTTTCACACCACTTTGTAGAAAATAGAGGAATTTCTTAAGTGCTTTCAAAATAAACATCCTACAAAGTAGCCTCCAAGTGGTACTGCAGCTGGAGGCAGCCAGCTCCTGTCTCCATGTCAAGTGAAATGACACTTTCTTATATAAGCTGACATGAACATGCTTGTGACCACAAAGTATTTGCTTGAGTGGCTTGGGGGTGGGGTGGTACCCTTTCTATGCCACAGGAGGTGGTTTTGGGGTGTTGGGTGAGGCCCTTCTACCTGACAGAGCTGCTCTCTTGGCAGCTCGAGGATGTGTAAACATGGACCTTCGAGTCCCCAGCCTCCTTCTCTGGGAAACTGTTCCCTTTGGCAGTTGTCCTGGAGTCCCATTAGGAATGTTTGCGTATTCCTGTTTAGGGGATGGGATGCAGAAACTCAGTCTCCCATTCCCTTTCACCAGGGCTTAGAGGTGTGTTGGTCCATTCGCTGCCATAATTTGTTAGTCTCACAGGATACCTGATTTCTTCCACTTTCCCTGTTATGTAATTGAAGTCATATCTTTCCCAGCTGACAGTTAGGCCCTTTAGGCCACCATGCCTTCTGGGTTGGAATGAGGACTATTTTCACCAATGGGGCCAGCTTCTCCAGTGCAGAATGACAGCTGAGAGAACTCTAACCTCAGGTATGTCCAAACTTCTGACACTGTGACAACACACACACACACACACACACACACACACACACACACACAGATGTATAGTGACATCTATCTATCTATCTATCTATCTATCTATCTATCTATCTATCTATCTATC
>JADRCD010225768.1:0-27519 GCA_019843815.1 Montemys delectorum | reverse complement strand
GGGAAGAACGACCCACAAACCACAAGAAACTTAAGAAGAAGGAAGACCAAAATGTGGACATTTAATTCCTTCTTAAAAGGGGGAACAAAATATCCACGGAAGGAGTTGTAGAGACTAACTATGGAGCAGAGACTGAAGGAAGGACAAGCCAGCCTAATATAGCTGTCTCCTGAGAGGCTCTGACAGTACCTGACTAACACAGATGTAGAGGCTCACCACCATCCACTGAACTGAGTACAGGGTCTCCAATGAAGGAGGAAGAACCAAAGGAGCTGAAGGGTTTACAGTCCTTTAGGACGAACAACAATATGAACTAACTAGTACCCTCAGATCTCCCAGGGACTCAACCACCAACCAAGGACTATACACGGTGGGACTGATTGTTCTGTCAACATGTGTATAGTAGAGGATTGCGAAGTCGATCATCAATGAGAGGAGAGGCCCTTGGCCCTGTGAAGGTTCTGTGCCCTAGTGTAGGGGAATGCCAGGGCCAATAAGTGGGAGAGGGTGGGGTGGCAAGCATGGAGAAGGGGGAAGCAACAAGGATTTGTTCTTGTTGTTTTTGTTTGTTTGTTTGTTTTTTGGAGGGGAAACTGGGAAAGGAGAAATTATATAACATGTAAATAAAGAAAATACCTAATTAAAAAAATTCACTGATTATAATTTAAAAAAAAAAAGACATCCATATTTGCCAGGGACCAAACTGATTCTCCCCTTCAACACTTGTGCTTAAGTCTCCCATTTCTCAGAGCCTCAGTGTGGCTGGCATACTCCTGGGGCATCTGTTCTGTCTAGAAGAATGAAAAGCAGCCAAAGGTCTCCTCTTAAAGTCCTGTAACTGCTCTCACCTTGTTTTCTGGGACAACTTTGTGGGAGGATTTGGATACTCTTCCAGCACTCTCCATATTCAGACTCAACTGTTGACCAGATTTTAAAAGTTTATTGAATTTTCAGATGTCAAGAAATGACATCTTGAAAAGGACCCTGAAGAATTAGTGGTGGAAAAGGTTACTGTGTTTAATCCTCCAGCAACCTTGAGAGCATTTGCTAAGTGAAGAGCAACTCTGAACTATGTTCTTTGCTTTTCTATTTTTAACATGAAGCTTGCATTTTTATGAAAAGGTACACACACACACACATTTATCACGTTCATGTACATAACAGATACACACACATATGTATGTGTATGTGTATATATGTATACATATATATATACATGCATATATATTCACATATAGACAAACACAAATGCATCTACACATTCGCATACACCACATACACATTCACACCACTACTCATGACAGCATTGGGCCCTTATTTCCAACTGTGGCCAATGAATTCTTTTTGGTGATGTTTCTTCTAAGACTCACCTTCTAAACGTCTAATCATCTTCAATTATTTTAGTGAACGGAGAAGAATGGCTACATGAAGTGAGTGCTCATCCTGTCTGACAATGGAGCTGTAAAAGTCCCTGTGATTTACACAGGCAATTTCAGAAACCAATACTCCTAGGAGGCCCGGAACACCTGTATCCTAGCCATTATCGGGGCGATGATTTAAGGCTCATTTTGGACTCGCTGCTGTGGAAAGTGTGGAAACAGATCATAGGCCTCGTGACCTTACACACCTACGTTTGTTTTCAAGAACTCACTGAATTCCACGTGTCTACAATTGTTAATAAACCACCCTTTTATCAGTTAAGATGCAGGATATTAATTTTGTTCACAGGAAGGAAATATACTGACCTCTCCTCTTTTGGCTGTAATTGCTAGTGCTGATGCATGCTCACCGCCATTTTGGGTGTCACTAGAGGCTAGGTGGAAGGTATCCCCCATGGAGGACTCTTTGTCACTTTGTTCAAAGAGGAATGCTTGGCATTCCTCTGTGCTAATGGGGAAGGAAGTAGTTCCTTTTGTTTGTCAGAGAGATTTTCAGTAAAGCTACCACAGGGAATAACAGCAGGCCTCAAACTAGAGAGTGGCTGTCAAAGCAAAAAACCTTATCTCTATAAATCAGCCAAGGCCTCATCCTGTCTTCAAAGGCAGCAGGGATGAGCAGCCCTTTTCCCCACAGCCTACTTAGGCCTGTAAGGACAATCTGACAGAGAAGCAAATTAACCTAAAATAATCTGAGGAGAAGACTCAATTTATGAGATGTCTTTGGTCTTGAAGGCAGCCCTGGCATTTCATCATCAGGATGTATGACTATCTCTGTGTCCCGATGACTGTTGGGTAAACACTGGAGCGAGGAACAGCAGAAAAGATTTGCCCAAAGCCATAAATTAAATCTGCAGCCCCTCTTTCCACCCACTTCCTCATTCCCACAATGTCTCCTGCCTTCTGAATAAACTAAGAGAGATAAATAATTACCTGGTGTTAACTTTGGGGGAATGTCTAATGGTAATAACCTACAGCAAGATATTGTTTACCGAAGTAGCATGAAATTGCAAAAGTCCATTGGAAAATGTAAGTGGGACCAGACTGACACATTTGTTTGGACAGGACATTAGTCTTCACACACCAGAGCCCAAAGATCTTTCAATGGAACAATCACCCCAGGGACTGAACAGGGCTGGGTGGGTGAAGGATGGTGAAGGGTTGTCTATTTTGCCACACTAGGATCTCTAGGTGGAGGTGGTACTCTAAGGCTGTTTTGAGATCAAATCTTATGCCATCTTAACACTTACTGAATACCGCCCTCAGAGCAAGCTAGCTTACCTCTCTAAGCTCCAGATTAGATCTTGTGCCTAGAAAGGGAAGTTAATAATAGCCCTGTCTGTTTTGTAGAAACAGGGATGAAGGGATATTGGGGAAATTTAGACAAGGTTAAAGGTTGTAGAAAATTTGAATGCTAGAATACTATGCAATTAAAAAAAAAACCTTTCTGTGTTTGTGTATATGTAAGAATGCATGTGTGTACAGGTGTGTGTGTGTGTGTGTGTGTGTGTGTGTGTGTGTGTGTGTGTGTAAGTATAGGCACATTGCACAGAGGCCAGGAGACAACATCAGTGACAGTCTTTATTTGCACCTTGTTTGAGAAAGGGTCTCTTCTTGTTTCCATTGTGTGCACAGGCTTGCCAGCCTGCGAGCTTCCAGGGATTCCTGTGTCTTGACTTCCTCTCTCCAGGTAAGGAGCACTGGGGTCACAGATGTGCATCACCACATCCAGCTTTACATGAGAATCCAAATTCAGGTCCTCACACTTGCATGGCAAATACTTTACCCAGCAATCTCCAGGCCCTGCTATTGCATCTTCGTTCTTGAGGACTTGTGTTGGGTCCATAAACTGTTTTGCAGGTTGATTCCGTTTTTATTTTTATTTTCTCCTTTGTCAAGTAAAAGACATTTAGACTAGAAAAAGACATTTGGGCATCGAATCAAAAAAAAAATTCTCCTCCTCCAGATCTCCAGCTTCCTTTGAGCCACTTTAGCAGATGCAAAATTGGCAGATGACATGTGAAAGAACAGATCAGTTGTGGCAGGAAGTGAACCGAAGTCCTCAAAGGGATCCCAGATGACAGACTAACCTGATACAAACCATTGTTCCCTCAAAGAGGAGACTGAAGCCTTTTGTAAGTACAGTGACGGGGTGATTTTTATCATTTCCTTAGTAATCACTCCCTACACACCACTATTGTTCCTGGATTAATTTATGAGACATGAATTTGTCTCATAAGAACATCATTTTGTGAGATTTATGTTTAATTTTTAATTATGCAGGTGTGTGTATGCAGGGGGATATGTGCACTTGTGTGCAGGTGCCCTTGGAGGCCAGGGGCACTGGTTTCCTCTAGAGAGGAATTACATGTGGTTATGAGCCCCCCCAGTGTTGGTGTGGGCAATTGAACATGGGTCTTCTGTGAGAACAATGTGTGCTCTTTACTGTAGAACCTCTTCTCTAGCTCCTCCATTTTATTTAGCCACTCTCTACTAAAGAGTATTTCTTTAGCCTAATTTAGGATATGTTGTTTTGGCTAGTACAGTATTTGATCTCTGTTTGAGATATATCTAATTCCTGCACTATTGTCTCTCTTCTGCTCATATCGTATTTTCCCAATGAAATACAAAATGCCATCAAGAAGGGATCAAGTCCTTCTACTACTCTCATAATAATATGGCATACCTTATCTTCCCAGGTCTCTCTGCCCCCAGCAAGAACTCACCATTGTAGCTATAGCCTCCTTAAAAATGGGAGGACTCTTACATATGGCCACTCAACTAGTGTCCACCAAAACTACTGAAATTATACTTCATGCTCAACAAGATGGCCAACACAGGATGAGACAACAGTCTAAGACTTGATTTTCTATAAATCTTCATCTCAAGAAAGTGCATACTTATTGATGAGGTTAATATACAGCAGCAGTAGAAACCTACATTATTTAATTGTTGACAATTTGTCACACAATGCCTAAACCAACTCTACATCATAGATGGCAGCTTCTGTGTCTGCCTCTCCAACCAGACTGCAATGCAAGATCTTCAGTCAGTTACACCATGACTAAGAGCAGCTAGTACCCAGAGTACCTTTCAAGATCACTTGAAAAAACTGGATCATAATAACTATAAGACAATCATTCTGCTTCTATTTAAAATGGAGAGAGAATGAAAAGGTTGCATAAATGTGAGTACAGTGGTTTTCAGGTTTCATAAAGATATCCTGCAAATCACAAAAATGTGGATGAACCTTGAAGATGTTATATTCCTTGAAGTAAGTCAGTTACAGAAAGATGCACACTGTGTGATCTCACTTAGGACAAGTACATAAAACTGCCAGCTGATAGATGCAGAGTATAGAGTAGCATCAGGGGCAATGGGGGTAGGCACCATAGCTGCTAATTAGCAGAGTTGCAGCTTCTGTTATGCAAAATGAGTTTGTTCTAGATGTGGGCTGCAAGGCTTGGGCTAGTTAAAAACAGGGTGTTGTAAAATTAAAAATCTGGTAAGATGATAGAACTCATGGTATAACAGAAAATATCAAAAAAATTAAAAGTAATTAAGTCCGAATCAGTTTCTAACTAACTGTGAATCAGTCTCAACATTGATTAGTCAAGAGCTTGTTAAATTTTCAATTTGAGGACAGTAAGGAAAGCTCACTGTGGTAACTTGATATTCAAGGATACAAAAATTAATGTTTATTTTGTTGTGTAGAAACCCATAGTGCTATACCAAAATTTCGTACTGCTATAGAAACAAATAAAAGCCACAGAATACTGCTTTCTCACTAAAGAAGAGAACAAGTCACATAGCTTTTGTGATTTTTGTTATAAGAGCTGAAGCTGTGTGTTGACTGACATATATAACCTTAAAAGTAAGACGACTGTTCTAGACAATGGGGGGAACAGGTGCTTTCAGGTTTAGCAGAGGGGAGGCAAGAAAAGGAAGGAACCACAAATGCAGGTAAATAATGTAAATATTCACATGTTTAAACCATGTACACATACTGTCCTGGAACCCAAGAAATCCTAGGAGCTCGTGGCAGGATGGAAATTGGTGATATCTTGCCAGCATGGTGCCATGAAAATGATGACAAGAAAATTTGAGAGTAGGATGTAAAACATAAGAAGACACCCTGGCTGTGGAGCCCTGGGTGTACCGGAAGGCACAATGGAAAGCTCAGGTTTGAAAACCTCCCGCACTCTGCTCCCTATGAGAGTCCAAAGTAGCAATCATCCATGGGAGCCTTCTGTGGGATCATGGGAGCCAAGACATGTGGCCTCTGAAGCATAGGCAAGGCACAGTTTCTATAGGAGCCAACATGGGAGAGATGTAGCTGAATCAGCGAGGCAGGGACCAACCATCTACAAGACACCACCAGAACAGCTGGTCTGTCAAAATCATAGCATTTTTCAGTAACTGGCATCTCTTACTGATTACTAATATTTCATTGAGTGGATACCATGTTTTATTGGCCTATTCATTGGTTCATGAGCATTTGGGTTTTATTTTTGAGCTATTATGAATAATGCTGTATGTGGTACTCAAACATAAGTTTATGTATATGTTTTCATTTTATTGGGCATTTACAGCAACAGTCAATTCTTGTGGTAACTTGGACCTTAACCTTGAGGCGCTTCAAAATCTCTTTCAAAGCAAAACTACCATTTTGCTTCCCTACTTACTTGAGGATTCCAATTTCTTCATAATCTCATCAGGACTTTTATCATCTCCATTTTCATGACACCTACCCTAGTGCGTATTCTGTCATGGTAGTTCTACTTTGGATTTCTTTCCTCATTAATAATACTGAATATTCCTTTCCCATGGATTCTTATCTTCACTGAAAAAATGTCTGCTCAGATCTCAGAGCAATCTTGCTTGATAAATCAAATTGATTATTGGTAGACAAAAAATTCCTTCCAAGTGAGATGCTCTTGAATAGTTTAAGATTATTGATGATGATGATGATGATGATGATGATGACGATGATGATGATGATGTTGTTGTTGTTGTTTTGGAGTATGTGTGTTTGTGTGTGTGTGTTAGTGTGTTTAAGACAGAGTGTTACTTTGTAACTTAGGCTGTCCCTAAACTTGATGTATAAAGTCTTAATTGGTTCAAACTCACAATACTACTACTTCTAATTTCTGAGTTCTAAGATCACAGTTATGTAACCACTATGCCTTGCTCAACTACCTGAACTTCTACTGTCTTGGAGAATATCACTTAAAACTTAAAAGCCTGCTTGCTGTAGCGCCCCTGGAATCAAACACAATGGCAGCTAACTGGATGCATGAGTTAAAGAGGCTTACCAAACTGGCTGAGTATCAGGAGCATCCAGAGCAGATCCTTCCAGACTAGACCACTGAGTCAGATTATTGGTGTGAAGGTTAGCTACCTCTATAGAAGAGAGCTCATCAGATGTTTCCAATCACTGCAGTCTGGGAGTTACTGGAACCACGTATGTGGAAAGCTGATGTCTGTTGTCAAATTTAGGCCACTGTGGAGGCTCCCACCGAGCAATCTACTATAGGGTTCCAGGTATACATCTTGCGCCGTGTCCTTCAAACCATCACTCACTGAAACAACATTCATTCATCTTTCCCACCACACCCCTGCCTCCGGATTTTCAAAGAGGAAATAGAGGGATAGTAGGGGGTGAGGGGAGAAGGGAGGGAGGGAGGGAGAGAGGGAGGGAAGAGATGGACGGATGGACGGACAGACAGACAGCAAAAGGATGAAAGAAACAATGAAGAAAAGATATGGAGAGTCTGTAGAAAAATATGAGCATGAAATGGAGAATTCAATGCAAAGGTCAACAGGAATTTAAATCACATCTTTGCCACTGAGGAGCCCAAGGACAGATGTATCTAATTTTGTATTATGTTTTGACCCAGCTTAATTATGTCTCTTTGACCCAGTTCAATTATATCCCATCACTGACTTCAAAAAGAATCTTCAACACTGGAAGTAGACGTGCTAAATTCATTTAAGCTGTTACCACATGCTACTCAGCCTGCCTTCCTCTCTCCACCCTTTACTCCTTAACTCTTTACAACCCAGCCTCTAGATAGAAAGCAACAAGTCTCAAATGTTTTTTCTCAAGGTGACTGGTGACACCATACTACTTAACCATCATCTCCCATTTAAATTATTCTCTTCCTCCAAATCTGCGTATCTGTATTTGGACCCATTTGCACTCCCTATGTTCTTCCCCATGTCTAGATTTGGCCTGTTGTGTTCTTCCTTTACAAGACCATCATCTACCCTTGATGCTCAAGTGGTACTCAAACCCATTGCTCAACATTAGGCTTGTTGCTGAGTCATGAAACAGTAGGCCTCAGGCTTGGACCCCAGGAATTTCAACATAGTAAAATATCCTTCTATCTTTTTACTGTAGCATCTTTCCAGGACCCTGTCCCCACTCAAGTCCCTTTCAGTGTAGGGTCTGAAGTTCTCATCTATTCAACTCTCATTGGTTGTCCCATTTCCAGAAGGGATTTTAGCTCTTCAGTCTGGATATGAGCTCCAATTATGGGCCTCCTGCCTTGGTTTAACAACTGTTCTTATCAACATCTAATCCAACTAGCCTTCCATTCAAGCCTCCTGCCCTCCCCTTTTTCCCAACAGGCTTTTGGTGCTCTGTCTAAACTGGGCTTCTTGTTATTCTTCCAACACATCCTTTCTATTCTAGTCTCTGTGCCTTTCACCATACTGTTTCCATCTGTTGGAAAACTCCTCACCCCATCTGTGCCTGCAGAAAAACTTGTCATTCTTTAAAGCCCATTAAAATGCCACCTGTTGCAATATGCATTCTCTTCCTTCTGGGGTCCTCCAATTCTAGAACAAGATGCAAGTTCAATTCTCTTCTGTCCTCTGGTGGCATGTTATGCCTTTTCAAGGTCTCCTAGTTTGTCTTCAACTAAATGTCTATCTAGTTTTCCATGTCAATTCTCATTTAGCTCCATATTCTGCAGGTGTGTGGCTGACACAGATGTCATATTATACTCAACATACCCTTTCTTCATTGGGGTGCAACCCACAGACTCAAGGGAAAATCCTCCCTGAAGTCATCTTCCACTAACCAGTCATGGCTCTTTCTTGAAAACCTCATTAAGAAATAGAATGTTTAAGCCAAGGGTGATGTTGGCACAATCCTTTAATACCAGTAATTGGGAGGCAGAGTCAGGTTGATCTCTGAGTTCCAGGCCAACCAGGTCTACAGAGCCAGTTCTAGGACATCCAAGGCTACACAGAAAAACCCTATCTCGGGTCAGAGATGGGAGGATGGAGATATTTAGGATAAAGAGAATGTGTTTGTTTGTTTCTTTGTTTTGCACTTTTATGAGATGTGTTTAGTTTGGTGAGGAATAAGATGTAGAGGAGTAGAATGATGGTAGGGTACTTGAAAGAAGCTGCTGTAATGAGCATTTGGGAACATCAAAGCCTAGTGGGGAGAGCTAGAGGGACCCACATTCCCATATCATCTCCCTAACCATTCCCCCTGTGACCTCAGCTCAGCTAAGTACCCTCCTAGAGAATACAAAAGGAGTTTCGATTTATTTTATCCATGGACAAAGAAGCAGAAATTTGTACATTTTTCTAAATTTATGTTATTTCTACATTACATTTATAGTCCTAATAGAAAGCCATCAGGCACAGAGATCCAGTGATTCTTTTCTCATCTTGAAAAAAAAAATTACAACATCTGTAAAGAGAGGGTTTGTATCATGAACATCAAATTTCCATCTCCCCAAATATATGATGTAGGTCCCAGCACCTTTCCTTAAATAGTACAACAGTTTCCAAAGCACGTGTCTGAGCAGATCAGAGTGTAGTTACCATAGAGAAAAGGAATGCAGCCCTCTCCAGGCCATGCCTCTTGCTAGGCAGGCAAGGCAAACCTCTGAGCCCAAGGGAGGAGCAGTTGGAAACAACTGTTTTAAATCCTTGCAGGTGTGATTTGTCTTCTTTGAAGGTTCTGAAGATTAACCCTGACAAGTAACTCAATATTCGTGGCCATGTAGAAAGCCAGAAAACAAGACAATTAGACAAGCAGTGGTGGCCACTGAATTCTAGCAGGTAGGTGGGAGCCAGAGCAGATGTGTGTGGTATTCAGGGCTTCCCAGCAAGAAAGAACTCTGGGTTTTAGATGTTCTAAAACGGTGAATGAATGGGGTCTTTATTATTATCTTTAACTACCATATACACTGAATTCAGTAATGCAAAATGCATGTTATAAAAGTGGAAAAGAATGGTTAAAGTAACAAAGTAAGGTGGTTAAGATTATAGATAACTTATTAAAGGCTATTGTTGATGAATCTCACTTTAACAATCATATATGCACACATGTGTGCACACATACATACATACAGATAGACAAAGATTTCAGAAGAATCACAGATAAATTTATCTCTTGAGCTGAAATCTTTATCAAACCAAGTGGGAATGAAACCATGTTAAACCTAACCACGTCAAAAGATAACAATACGAAGGGACTAAGTTAGACCAGAAGCAAACTATATTTCAGTAAACATGACTAAGAGTTTAGTTATCAGAATTCATGGATTCTGGAGAAATTTCCAGGGACAGCACACAACACCTGTAGAGAGCTTCACTGTACAACTTGGCAAGGTCTTCTAGGATTTAATTAACAAAATTGCTAGAAAGCTTAATCTATATGTGAAGATGTTCTGACCATTTTCTTTAATATAGATAGATACTTGACAAATTAAAGTTTCAAACAAGTTAAAGCTAGCAGTAGATGTGAATACAAAAGAGATATCCAGCTGTCCTGGCTATTGTGGGTTGTAGTTTAAAACAAGAAGACTAGTCCCATGACCTGGAGTCCATATTAAAAGAAAAAATAGATGGGGAAATTCTAGGTTGTGCCAAGTTGACAATAAAAACCCAGGCAATAACCCTTTGGACAAAATGCATATGAACATATAAAAAAATCCTAAAATAATTTTATACAATCAAATAATATATGAAATAGATGGTGATGATGAGAAATAATAAGTCTGGTTTCTGGTGGTGGTCACTTTTTCCTTACATGTATAGTGATATTTAATGCTTAGCCAGGTCAGTTAACGTGCTTGCCATTTTTCTTTGGAATGTGAAATAAATAGTACTATATACCAAATCTTAGGGAAGATTCACGATAAGATTTATGTATAGCCTACCAAAGCTAATCCTTTTGAAATCAAAGAAAATCATGCACCAATTAAAATAAACCTTCCTTAAGTTTCTAAAAATCATAAAGAAATAGTGGAGGAAAATGGTTTAGAAACAATATCAGGAAGAAATGCATAATACCATTTGGATTTGGTTTGAGTCTCATACAAAATCTCTATAATTTCTTTATGAACAAGCTACAAAGCAAGCACAAAGTTTCCATTATTGTGTTATAGAGCTTGGAACTTACTTTCAAAATCCAGGAAGAAGTGTGGATAATTCTCAATTTCCCGGGTCAGGACTTTAAGCAAGTTTCCCATCCCAGCAAACCTAGGAAAGACAACACAAAAGTAAACACCATCAGGGATGTGAAAAGCTGACTCAGAACTGTCACCTCACAGCTCATCCCTGAGTTGCTGGGCGATAAGTGTCTCTGAGGTGGATCTCCCCAAAGCACAGCAGTGATGGAAGTGTGTGTAATGGGCCTCTGAAGAACACACTTGCACCCTGCATCACATTCGCTAAAAAATATGAAATGATTATCCTCTTAGAAATTAAGCATCTTTGAAGCAGAATTTGGCTATTTCTATAAAATGTTCCCTTTTTCTTTTACAAGTCCCGTAGCCATATCACTGACATCTCTGCCTCACTTTGTTTCCTGCTGGCATAGAACACATCATTGGACAAGTATGACAGAGAGATTATCATTAAAATGTCTGCCAGCAATGGCCAGGGTTTCTCTTTCTTCTGTTCTCTTGTGTTCTTTTTTTCTTCCCTGCCTTCCTTCCTTCCTCTTTCCTCCTCCCACCATCTCCCTTTGACTTCCTAGTTCTAGAGTCTTGCTATCTAGTCCATATTGTCTTTGAACTCACAATCTCCCCATCTTAGTCTTCCAAATGCTGAGGCTCCAGGGGCAAGTCATTGTGCCCAGCATACATTTCCAGAAGTTTGTGAGAAAGAGTTCAGAGAACAGATGTAGGGATCCAGGTACTCTCTTGATGTATATAAGAAGCAAGATTTTCCAAATTGTAGCTCCTAGACCAGTTACATCTTTCTATTATTTGATGTTTCAATGATCAAACACTACTACATAAAATATAAAAATGTAAAGCTTTGGGCTGGTAAGATGGCTCAGGAGAGGAAAGGCAATTGCTGGTATGCCTGACAACCCAAGTTGAATTCTCAGATCCTACACAGTAGAAGGAAAGAACCAACTCCAGTAGGTAAGATGTCACCTGACTTCTACATATGAGAGCATGAATACACACACACACACACACAAAGAGATACTAAAATAACAGTAATTACAATTTTAAAAGAAATGAAAGTCATATTATCAAGAAAGCTATTCTTAATGAGACAGTAGCCCAAGGGGCTGCAAAATTAGCATACGGATTAAGAGTCCTCATTGCTCTTGCAGAGGACATGTATTGAGCTCCAGCATCCACACGGTGATTTACAACCGTCTGTAACTCCAGTTCCAGGGAATCTGAGGTCCTCTTTCAACTTCCATGACTACCAGGCATGCATATCGTATATACATATACACACAGGCAAAACACTCATCCACATAAAATAATAGTACAAATAAAACTTTAAAAAAAAAGTTTTTAAAGGAAAGGAATAGTAGCCTGAGACATGTACCAGTGCAGGTAAGAAATACAACTCTGCTGTGTACCTACAGTCCTCAACCTAAAATGAAGAGAATGGGGACAAGTTATTTTCTGAAGTAAACAGCAAACTTTCTACAGCTCTCAGTCCTAGACATTAACTGTCCTCCTGGGAGGCCACCCACCCACACATCCCATTCATTCAACATATTTGTGGGGCTGAAAGCAGGTCAGGGACTGAGCTCTTTAGAAGGTCTTCATCTACCTCTGCTTTATAGATGAGGATGGTACTTAGTGCCATTGCCACCGCATCATGATTATCCTAATGCCTCCAGACACACTCAGGATTCTCTCTTGGAAGATGGGTCTGGTGGGGCGCATGCCATTCTCCAGAGAAGACCAACGGAGGAATGCCCTACAATTCTCTCTTGTGAAGAAGCGTCTTCCTCATCCTTTCTGCCAGTCTGATTTTCATCCCCTGCCTCTAAGCACATTTCCTGTGAAAACATATCTGAGCAAGCCCCATGAACCACAAATTCTGCCAGATGTAAAGCTCAAGTTTGGTATAGTCCATCCTGTACGAGGCAGTATTCTCAAGCCCTCTGAGACCTCGTTTTAATGAGCAATTCCAGTTCTTACAGGAAGATGGTTCATTTAATAGAAGGCTGGCTTTCGTACCTAATAACTTAATGGAAGTTAAATATTATTAACTTCCCTTCTTTGCTGTGATGAATTTATCTCAGACGCACCTTCCTCCTGAACGCCTGTTTCATACATGACTGTCTTGTCCGAATCCCGATGTGGGAAGTATGCCAAACCCTTGAAATTTATAAAAAGCTCCAAACAAGCAAATGAGGAGATATCTCCAAATGTTAACTGTAAAAATCTAACTCTTCCCAAGGTTATATGAAACGGTTGGTTAATTATGGTAAATATTTTAGAACACAATTCTAACATCAGCCATGGCCAGTTACCTGGTACATTTAGGATTCTAGATGTGTGGGGTCTCAACTCAGAAACAATGACTTAGAGGCATGATGCACTATTAGGAGTTAGCTCTGTTCCTCTGGAGCCTTGGAAGCATGACTTTCAAACTCAATGCAAGATTCCTAGGTTTCTATAGAAATATTTCATCTCATCTTCTTCATGGGGAAAAGATGTGATGCCTGTATGTTTTATCTTGGTCAATAATACCTGAGATTTTGTTCTCATTTACACAAGTCGAACAAGTGAACTGGTGCATCAGATTGATGGTAGTGAAGTAGAGTCATCTACTTATTTGTTTGTTTGTTATTTATTTATTATTCGCATATCCAGAATCAAAGCCAGGACCTTGAATATGATATCACTGAGCCACTGAGATATATCCCCAGCCAACCAAATTTTAAAAAGTGAACCCTGAACTCCACTTAGAAAGGCCTCTCATCTAAATCCTTCGTAACAGGGCCTCTCCAATCTGTTCAAACAGCTCCTTCATGATCACACTGCTATGCACCATAATACCACAGAGAGAGTTTATTTAAGATAGGTTAATACTTGAGGTTAGACATACTTTATGTCATTCAATAAAAGAATAACCTTTTATACCCTACTGGAGGATTCAGATGCTGACATATTTAAGCGTGAGCAAAGGGAATATGAAGGGCTCATCAGTAGCACAAAGGTTGAGAAGCAAGCAAGCAGGACACGAAGTTGAGTCTATTGGGCAAGGAGCTAGAGAAAGCCTTTTGCATTGGAGCTTTTGCAGAATCAAAGAGCAGGAAGTAAAAAATAGTCCCTTTCGGGATTCAGTATTCAAAAAATAAAGCTATGAAGATCACAGTGGGTAAATATAGACATTATGGCTAAGAGCAAGTGAAGACAAGGAAAATTCCCCTCTGGCTCAGAGTAGCTGCTTCAAAGAGGATATCTGAGGATACACTGAGTCACAGTTGCCGTGGCAGAGCAGACATATGGGTGGCAGAGCTGCCTGCTTGGGCAGTCCAGGGATATGCTCTGCAGGGCTGGGAAATCTGGTTTGCACATTCTATTCAGTGACTTAATGGACACCCTCCTTCTATGACTCGTTGCTCCTGTTTCAAGGATTGCCATCTGCTTGTCATTCCTGCCCAGCTGCAGGAGTTTACGTCACTGAGAACATGCAGAAGGTGCACAGTGCCCCTGAGGAACCTTCTTCCTAAGAAGGTCATATGAGAACAATGTGACTACAATTTGTTCTTGAGCTTTGGTTTTACAGAAAATAGTCCGCCATTCATAACTGCCCTTCAAGAACTGATTAAGACTATGTAGGGCATCCTCATGCACAGGACATGCAGAGCCGGAACTCATGATCTCAAAGTCAGGTGATACCTAGACTACTTATAGCCTAGCATTCACCTAGGAGTTTAATCTAGCTAAAAGTCTATAAACACATCCTGACACATTGAAAGTGCTCAAAGATGGTCACTGACTATCCATCAATATGTGGAATCAGTATGTACCTGGTTCTTATGCAGAGAGAATAATGTCTACCTGGTACTTATGGATAATAGTATGAAGAACCTCAGCATTTTATGGAGTACCAAGTATTTGTTTATAAGCTTCTCCATACTTTATTTGTTCAAATCTTACAACAACTTGCAAGAATCTATGTTTATGCTCACACTGGTAGACAGCAGAAGAAAGGTTTAAAATGGATAGCTGGCAAATGGCATTGAAAGTCTCATGCTTGACTTTGAAAATCTTAGAATGTGAAGTTCTAGCTCTTTTCTCCATTGAAAATAAAGTAGCACACCAGACTCTCTGGGGCTCCCTGCCTGGGGGACATGAGAAAATCTACAGTCATATAGATATAGATATAGATATAGATATAGATATAGATATAGATATAGATATAGATATAGATATAGATATAGATATAGATATGTGTGTATACACATACATACATTCATACATATACATATATACACATATACACATACATATATATATACATATATACACATACATATGCATGTACATACACATATATAATATTATTACAGACATATATTACTTTTCTATGGAGAAACTCTATAGCTTCTATTAGACACCAAATGTGCTTCTTTTAAATCAGCTCTGCTCAGTGGCATGTAGAAGGTTATATTCTTCAGAAATTCAGAGAAGACATGAACCAAATAGGGCAATATATCATAGATAAGTCTGTTTCATTCAAGAAGGAAGCTGTTACCCCATAGAGGGATCTGGGGAACATAGGTTGGGAGGAGTTCTTCCATCTAGGGGATATTAGGCATTAGGAAATAAAAGTGGATGACTAGCTAAAATCCTTGCAAACATTCAAAACACATGATATTCCTCTGGTCATGCTGATGTCTATAAAGATAATTTGCATGTTCTTGACTTGGGAAGCATCATCTTTAAGGGCTGGCAATTTTGGATATACAATGTTTTCATATTATCACTTTCTAGGCTCTCAGTTCAACTGACATTTATAGAACTAGCTCTATTATCACTCAGTGGAAAATCCTCAACTTTCCAAGAGAAATTATTCACTGCTAACATTTTCAGTTTCAAAAAAGGAGAAAATTAATACATGCACACATACACACACACACACACACACACACACACACACACACACACACACATTGCAATTCTACTTTGGTTTGGAAGAAAAAGTTTAAATGCCAGAAATAGCTGTCTTCCCAGAATATAAAGCCAAATGCAAGCCATCATGGCTTGGTTTTAAAAGCTGTGTCCACAGTGTAAGGGATGTAGTCAGTGGTTAGAAGGAGAGCTGCTCACGGATTCGAATGTTTGGTCCCCTGTTGGCGGCACTGTTTAGGGAGGTAGCACAGGCTCAATGGGAGAAGTAGGTCACTGGAGGTGGGCTTTCGAGAGTTCGTATCCTCACCCTAGTTCCACCTAGTCTCCTTGCCTTCATGTTTGCAGCTGAAGGCAACAACATCCCTAGCTTCCTGCTCCTCTGCCAGGTTCCCTCTCATAATTGACTTTTATTCCTCTGGAGCCATAAATCTGTAACTTGCTTCTGGTCATAGTGTTTTATCACAGCAACAGAAACATAGCAAATACAAACAAACTCTATTGGTTTTCCACAAGCAGCACAATACAGGCTGTGGGGAAATGTGACCCGTGAACCATGTATACCTACACCTCCGTACTCAATTTTTAGGAGATGAATATTTTATTAAATCACCTTGAAGACTTTCTGTTAATGTATGACGATATATACAATCAATTCCTATACCAAACCACTTTATAGCAATCTGCAAGGACTCAGAGTAATCAAGAGCAGAGGGAGAAAACAAAATGGTGGTCTTAAAAGTGTGTCGCCACAGATTTTTATATTTTTTGTTTTGTTTTGCTTTTCGAAACATCTAAGGTAGGCACCAGTCAGTGCTTCCATCAGAAAGGGCGGTATTTGCTAGCACTTTGAACGAACCACAGTCTTTTTGAATCTAGGGTGTTTATTTAGTCTTTTGGTGCAGAGACTTTAAGAATCAAAGACTCACATCATCTGTAGCTCCATATTTTGGGAATTAAAAGTCATGAAGGATATAACTTTAGTGTTTTCTGTGACCTAGTTCATAAACCATAAATAAACCAGGATGCATATATTCATATGAATGGCATATGTTCATATGACACCACATCTTTGTCAATAATGTACCTGGTCACTCACATTAATCTTCAGCATAAACTTATAAAGCTTTGGATGCCTACATGAAGAGGCTCATTTTACATAGTAGAATACCATGACTTGGGAGATAGTAAGTGTTCCATTCTTAGGCACTCCAGATGGAGTCTGGACTTCCTGGTCTGTAGTCTCAGTGCATCTCAAATTCTTCCAGAAGGCACTGGGCATGAGCGAGGGAAGCCTCTTTTTCAACATCTTAATTTAGAAGACAAAAGAAATGGGTCCATGGATTAAAGCCAGGGGACCAGACGTCAAGTGTCACAACCTCACACTTTGTTCCCTTCTACCACAAAAGAAGACATTACATTGTAAGATACAATGTGCTTCTGTCTCTCAAGGGTTTGGACTCCTCGTCAGAAGTGTCTCTCCCATGCCTGCTGACTGAGCAGGCCCAGTTCTCCCTGGACAAGAACATCCTGAGCGGGAAATCAGAAGCTTTGCCCATGGTTTTCCTCACTGCAGCTCCTCAGTCGGGCTCACCTGTGCCCTGCGAAGAGTATCTGGCTCAAGCTTAGTCTGCCTTTACCCTTCGGCTTTCATCTCCACACTGCTCACTGCACAATCTTTCTGAACGTAAGCCTTCATAAATTCCCATGTACACTCACTGCTGTCTGGAGGGCGACAGGCACCCAAATGCACGCCTTGGACACAGAAATCCTGGCCTCGCTTCCTCTGTCCCTCTTCTTCCTTTCACCTGCTCCCTCCGCTCTAGCCACAAGCAATACTTTTCCTTACTCTTCCCTCATTGCCCCAGGGCCTTTGCATATGTGTCTCTTCCTGCTTCACTCTCACACTCGCCTCAGGTGGTGACAATATTTCACGCCTCGTCATGCTTAACTGTCACAACCAATACATGAAATCGAGACCATTACAATCCCACCAGCTCACAGTACCCACCTCCCCAGCTTAGTAGTTATTGGTAGCTGATGGTTTCCAGGAAGGGCAGCTTCCTTTGTACTATGGCTCCTAGTAGGTTGACCATGTTGTTGGCGATGGTCCTACGCTCATGTGTATATGAGCAGCACTAACTGTACTCGTAGGTTATGAAAGAAAAGAGAAAGAATGGCTGTGAGGGGACTCTTGGAATGAAACCCCAAATCATCCCGATTTCTCGCCTTATTGCAATGCAAACAAACCCTATGCCTTCGAGCAAATTGCTTCTCTTTGCTCCCTTACCAAGCTACGTACAGCCTGTGTGACACAGCTCGGGACCCAAATCACATGCTTTCTCGTGGCCTTTTCTGAATGTGAGGTGATCTAGGGCAGAGCTGCTGCTGTAACACCTCATCGAATTCCTAGCACTTTGAGTGCGGGCCTGGCAGACAGTCAATACTTTGTCTAGGGGTTCCCACACATCAGTTCCCCCAAGGTAAATGAGAAAAGCAAAGGCCATTCAGAAAAGGAGCCATTCAGAGAGCCAACTCTAACCACACACATCTAAATTTCTGCTTTGATTTATTTTACAGATTGAAGTTGACTGTTGTATCTTTCCTCCCTAGAGTTTATCTTGAAGTTTTACTGGCTTATAAAATGTGGACATGTGGGAACTGCTTACACACACACACACACACACACACACACACACACACACACACACACACACTGGCTTGCCCAGGACTGAGGCAAAGCTACAAGTGGGAGCTGACCTCCCAACTTTCAGGACAGTGTCTTTGTGTGCCCTGCTACCTCATTACCTTGCATTGCCTTAAGTCTGCTAACACTGGTGCCAACACTGCTGTCTGATTTTGTCGAGGTCCACAAGCAAGCGTCAGAATGCAGACTCTCTGCCTGCTGTGTACTCTGAATCAGAGGAGGATCAGGGTCTCTCTGACCGTCTGCCCACCAGTTCCTCTTGTCCCCCACCTCCCTGCACAGATAGGGACTTTTCTGAGGTTCCCTTCTTTTTCTCCACATGCTCTCCACAAAATTAACATGCAGAAAGGAAGAACAGAATTGACACTGGTACTCCACCGGTGGAGCACACCTAGCTGTGGAGCGCCGTGTGCCATCTGAAGGGCTGTCTATTTAGACAATTAGTCTTCCCTGAGAATCCCTTTGTTTTCCATCAAAGTACATGGCAGCTCCCATGTTCCTCTCCCCTAAAAAGAAGGTAGTTAAGCTTTAACCACTTGACCCTCCTTGGGGTGCCATACTTGGCCTGACTGGTACACTTTCCCATTAATGAAAGGTATGTGTCTCATCTCCTGAGACTATGTCAGCTTGTTTCAGTCCACTCTGTTGTGGGACCTTTAGCAGTTAAAGAAAAGAAAGTTCCCTTCCGTGCTGAAACATCCTCCGGACACTGGAGAAAAGTGGACAGGTTTTGGCTGGCTGGTTACCCCAAGGACAAGATGCAGTTTTAGGAAAGCAGTAGGGACTGTGTACTTGCTAAGGTGATCAACAAGATTCAGAGTAGCAGTGGGACAATGGGGAAGGCAGTGGCTGTCATTGTGATGGAGGCTTAATGATCCCTACACTATCCTATAAGGCCAGGACATCTTGGCTCCTCTGCTGGCATCCCAGGAGCTGTCCACAGATGAAAGCGTCTCATCGTGATAAAGTCTGATACTCAATAGAGATGTTTTTTTTTTTTTTTTTCTCAATGGTAGCAGTGGAGCCTTCCTCACCTTGTACTTCTCCCTTACAACACCTTGCTGTTTAGAACTGCAAGCGAATTAGACTACCAGCTCCCACTTGCTTCAAGCTAAACCATATGGGATGCAAAATAATAGGTGGCTGTAAACACAACAACAAAAAAACAAACAAACAAACAAAATATGCTTCTTAGGTTTGTGTTTGCCTTGGGTGATGATTTGAGTGATAATGGCTCATCGGCTCCTACATTTGAATGCTTAGTCACCAGTGAGTTCGTCTGTGTGTCTACGTGTGAATGTGTAGCTCAGTACGACATTCCTCAGGCTCTACCACCTCCTTATATGAGACAGAGTCTCTGACCCGGAGCTTGCCAAGTAGGTTGGGTTGGCTGGCCAGCCTGCCCCAGAATCCACCCATCTCTGCCTCACAACCTCCTTTGACTCTTAATTCTCAAGTGAGATTTTGGTACTTTGGAGCGCTAATGTTTCTGGGACTGGAGTCTGTACAATGGCTTTTGATAATGCTTTGATGCGTACGTAAAGTTTGGGATCTCAGAGACCTTTTCCTAAGTTACTACCTTTCCCTGTTCCTTTTACTACTTAGCTCATGTTTCACCTCCTGACAGAAAGCTAGAAACTCCAAGAAAAGATTGGGGCTGGGGGTGGGGGATGAGATGTAGATAGCTCTTAGTAAAGCATGAAGGCCTAAGTCTGATCCTCAGATCCTACTTGAAGAAGGCAGATGGGGTGTGGTGCATGCTCGTGAGCCCGGGTGAGGCAGAGAAGGAGTAGGAGGTGTGGTCTTGATGGAGTGGGCGTGGCTTTGTTGGGAGAACTATGTCCCTGAGGGTGGGCTTTGAGGTTTCAAAGGCCTAAGTCAGTGCCGGGGCTTCTCGCTTCCTGCTGTCTGTGGATCCAAGACATAGAACCCACAGCTACTTCTCCACACTGTATGTACTTGTGTGCCACCATGCTCCCCGCCATGATGAAAAAAAACTCTGAAACTGTAAGCAAGCCCCAATTAAATGCTTTCTTTTATAAGAGTTGCTGTGGTTGTGGGGTCTCTTCAGAGTAACAGAATGACTAAGACACCTAGCAAGCATGACGGCCCAAGAACGATCACCCAGAACTAAACAGAAAAATCTGGGCACGGTGGCATGCATTTGTAATGCCAGTGCTGGTAAACCAGCCTAGCCTACTTGGTAAGCTGTATACAGGCCAATGAGAGACTGTCTCCTAAAAATAGCACCTGCGGTTGTCCGTCCTCTGGTCTTTACATGTAAAACACCCTCCCACACACACACATACACATACACACTCCCCTTGTAAATCACTTCTCAATGAAAGGAAAGTTATAGTCCTTAAATGATATAACTAAATGTACTTCTGGTGTGTGTGTGTGGGAGCGAGAGGGGGTGAGGTGGGGGATTACATCAATGCAATGAAAGGATTTCAGCTTGTCAACTCTAGGAAACTGAATTTGCCAGGCAAATTAGCAGTGTAAACTAGCCAGGCTGGGTGGTGAGTCTTCACCAATCTGCCATCTTGGGGATGAAGTCATGAGGCTTTCAGTTCTGTTACAGAATGAGTTGCCAAGAATCCCAGAGACAATTTCATTAGAGAATGAAGGGGGAACAGTGTAGAGCTGAGTCTATTAGGCACTTTCATTTGACC
The DNA here is from genome assembly GCA_019843815.1 of Montemys delectorum. Classification (NCBI taxonomy): domain Eukaryota; kingdom Metazoa; phylum Chordata; class Mammalia; order Rodentia; family Muridae; genus Montemys; species Montemys delectorum. The sequence continues at coordinate 6,329 of JADRCD010225768.1, read as the reverse complement.
ATAAAAATGAGTTAATGGCTTAAATGTGTTTTCAAAATGTTTTAACACTACAAGTAATGTTGCTCAAATGGGAAAATGTCTTGAATATTCTCATAATCATTAAAACTGAGGTGTTCCTCACAAGGGTTTGGTATCCTCTGAGGAATCCAAGCTGCTGGAGTCCAGTTGTAAGCCAACCCACAGGAATTTGAAGCACACACACACACACACACACACACACACACACACACAGCAAGAGACCATAATGGAACTGAGCAATTAAGTGTAGGCTAAAATAGCCTTTTCAATATCTGAGTTCAGCTTTTTAAAATAGACTTTTACCTCATCACAGCTAATTCTCCCATAAACACCAATATTATAGCAGCAAAAAATGTCCGAGAAATGAGGGCAAAATTAGACTCATTTTAGTCAATGCACCCCTCCCTGCCTTTCAAATTCTACAGAGTATGAAAGCAATGAGTCTGGGACCCTGCTCTGGACCAACCTGCTGTTGAGAAAGTATTAGCAAATTTGTTCTGTCTCCCCACAGAATCCAAAAGAAGTTTCTAAGGAAACAGTTGGAAGTGTTTGCTCCTTACCTAAGAAAGCTGAGTGTCAGCCCACCCAGGCCAGCCGTGCTGAATCACATGTGGAAAGAGGCACCATGGATGAGGTAAGGAGCCCCAGAGGCTGGAGCAGTGGGCTTGGAAAAGCCTTGAACTTACTCGGCTGTGTTGGGAAGGTCCTTCCCACTGTCTTCTGATGGCTTCAACTTCAGTCTAGAAAATGAAAGGACCACCTAGAAGTTACCTGCAATCCAGGCTGCTACAACAGTCGGCTAATGAGATGACACAGACCACTAGTCCTCTGGAGTAACACACTGTTTTCCAAGGTCCTTTCCCAGAAAAGCACAGGTGGGATCCTCCTCATAGGCGAGAGGGGAAGCACAGAGGCGGGTGTGCCATGTGTACCTCTGGCCACACCATCCCCCTCAAAAGACACTGCAACGCCCTTCCTTCTCTCCTATCCTTATTAGAGCCTAGGAAGAGTCCGGACACACACATTCACATGATCTTTCTTCACACCTCCTCACCCTCCATGCAGAGATCTCCCTGATTTCTGTTTCCCTCCATATGCCACTGTCATCTCAACTCTGGCCTTTAGCTACTGGCCCAAACCTCTGGGGCATAACAACTTGGCTTAGCAATAATACACTCACAGTCTATGTTCCCTACATTCTCGTGTTTAGTATATTTAAGACCCCTGCATCCACTTGATTACATCAGGCAGGCACCATCTACAATCTACTGCATTCTCAGCATAATCTCTGGGCTTTCCCTCCATACCGCTGCTCTGAATCCTCTTCTCCCTCTGTACATGTTTTCTTATGAGCCACAGTAAAAGCACTATTTCCCCAGCCTCTCCCATGAGCTAGGGTAGGCTTCTCAGATCAGTCACCAGTTTCTGAGCACATCTTGGGAGACAGGTGATGTGCAAAATGAAGGTTGGTGCATTAAGCCCCCTACATTTCTAGTTTCAGTCCAAGAGCAGATGTACTATGTGTGTGTGTGTGTGTGTGTGTGTGTGTATGTGTGTCTGTGTGTCTGTGTGTAAATGTGGAGCTCAGTATGACATTCCCTAGGTTTGATCTACCTTGTTATATGAGACAGAGTCTCTGACCTGGAGCTTGCCAACAGTTTGGGTTGGCTGGCCAGCCTGCCCCAGAATCCACCCATCTTTGCCTCATAGTGAGGTCACAAGCATGTATCACCCCGTCTGTCTTCTTCAACTGGGATGTGAGGATCAGACCTATGTCGTCATGCTTTATTGAGTGCTACCCATGCCTCCTCCCCTTCCCCCCCCCCCCCCCCCCCGGTCAATCTTTCCTTGAAGTTTCTAGCTTTCTGTCAGGAGGTAAAACATGAGCTAAGCAGTAAAGGTACAGGGAAAGGTCGTAACATAGGAAAGGGTCCTTGAGATCCCAAACTTTACGTAAGTATCCAAACATTATCGACAGTCCGAGAAACATTAGAGCTCCGTTGAGTCTGAAGACTGTAGAATGCCCCCAAGTACCAACATCTTACTTGAGAATGCAGAATCTAAAAAAGGTTGTGCCTTTGTCCCTGAAAGGAATAATCACATTGATTCGAAACCCTCTTGCCCACCAACAAAACTAATATTTGAAGGTAAAAGCCCTGGCTTGAGCCCTAAGCAAGCTGTGCAGACAGGCAGCCCAAGCCTAGGGGTTAGGAGCTGAGCTGATAGCTCTGTGTCTGGCACCTGGGGCTACTTCCTGAGTGAGACCCCAGGACACAAGCAGGGTCAGGAATCAGCATGGCCCAACAATGGCTATTTCAGCACAAATGCCCCAAGATATTCTGGTGTTCTAAAAGCCCATAAACTTGGTTCAAAGCTTCCTTCCAAATTTCTGACCCAGAGAAGCTCATGGGAATATGGGCCTGGCAGAGTTCTGCCTCCTTGCTGCTTTTTCTCTGTGCTTTCTTTGCCAATGGCACCCAATCCCCTCTGTGTGTAAAGGTCTAGCTTGGCAGCCAAAACACCCTCAAAGACCCCTACCCCCACCCTAGCCCCAGGCAGAATTAGCAATCTTTCTTGCTATGCATTTTGAAGAGGCTGCCTCCTATTCATTTGCACTGAGGTCTTCATTCCTATAACACCCTGTCTACACCCGAGCATCATGCCGTGGGTCCAGGCGGACAAGCGTGCGTTACTGGCTCGCTCTGAAATGGATCAGAAATACTAGCTACGTAGCCACTGAAAATAAAGGCAATGGCATTCACTAGCAACAGTCACCAATAGTCACTGTTAAGAAAGGGTGGAAAAAGCCAGACTTTTAATCGCAGCACTGGGGAGACAGAGGCAGGAGGATCTCTCAGTTGGAGGTTAGTCTGATGTACAGAGTGAGTTCCTGGACAGCCAGGTTATACACACACACACACACACACGCACGCACACACACACACACACACGCACGCACACGCTCACATCACCACCACCACCACCACCAACAACAACAACAAAACCAAACTCTGAGAAGGTAGGGGAGTAAGGGGAGGTCAGATCAAACAAACAAACAAACAAACAAATATCTTAAAATAAACAGGACAGTCATTTTCTAGAAACACTGTGAGTTTTGGAGACCATGGGGGCATCATTCTACTCTAGATTCTTGGGTTGTCCTTGTCCAAAAAAAAGCAAATTGTTCCCTTTCAGTTTTGACACACATAAGAGAATGTTGGTAAAGGATGCAAGGTTGCCTTTGGACCCCTGCTCATCCCCAAAGCAAGCGCTAGTTGTGTGTGCTCCCCGCTTTGCATCTGTAGAACTGCAGCCACAGGGAGGGCAAGTCCTCTTCCTTTTAGTAAAAGCTGCAGCAGCTGCTTTCGCAGAGGGAAGAAAGCCGACGCAGACCACCGCCAGGGGAAGGCGGGCGCTGAACGGCTGCACCGGGCTCATTCACAGGGCTATTAATCATACAAGAGCCCATTTATGACAAACATAGGTCACTCCCTTTGCATGACAAGGCGGAGGGGTCCACAGAGGCCCATTATCCTCCCCCAAAACAGAGCATTGTGGGCGACATGGGAGAAGCCATGTGCTCACACACAAACGGACATTGTAAGGCTGTTTGCACAACCCCGTCCTGCTCCTCGCGGATTTCCTGCCAAGGAGACATTTAGATCTCACTGAGTCCGCACAGCAGACATTGGCTCATTCAACATGGCTTCAGGCAGTGAGCCCCAGAAACCCGGTGCACGGTTCCCTCTGCTGGACATATCTGGAACCGCAGGCCAGGGATGATGAGACTGTTGTACCTGGAGGATGCTCAGGACCTCAGGCTCTTTTTGCGTGTGCTGTAAAAGTGGGGTGGGCATGGCATTTGGGAAACAGGAACCCTGCAACTGCAACCGATACTAGCTTCAGCACTTTTGACAAGTCATATAACCCTTCAAGTATTGTTTTATAACCTGAATTCATGCCACTCATGCCATTCATTTAGCTGTTCTGAGATCAAATACTAAAGACAGAGTGCCTGCCTGACACTTGGTGAGGGTGATTCAAAGGGGCTTCTCCGCTTGCCTCCCATAGGACGGGAATGGTCACATTCTTCGTATGGGGTCAGAAGAGGAAAATACGACACCTCCTGGTAATGTCATCATCTTTTGATCAGAACAGGGTCCTCAGTTCCTGGAGTCTGGATTTCTAACACTGTTGTCACCTCTGTGGTAGACACGGCATCACTGTGTGTTATGTGTCAGGGTGGACAGTTCTGTACATGCCCCTGGACACACTGCTTCACCAGGCGTTGGTGATGCCCCACCTTGGAGTAGTATTCGGATTCAGGAAGGCTTCGCGTGAAATAACAGAGCGGCCTTTTTACTAGTTTGACAGTCTTGATCAATGCATTTCATTAACATCCGCTTAACCTTTCCTGGTCTGTACTTCACTCTGAGTAACTTATGACTGCATCTGATGCCAAGCACATGAGTGGCCGTTGCCATAACTGGCATCTCCCTTAACACTGGCTAGTCTGGATTCTGTCCTGACTAACGGGGGGTTGGTGTGTCTATATACGGTTGGTATCTATGAAGACTCTAAATGGGATCTCAAAGTACAGGTGCTGATGACACCCCAGTTTGTAACTCACTGTGTCCTCATCCCCTAAAGTCCACACAATGAGGTGGTGCTTCGATTCTCATAGCGAACCTAAACTTACCTCGTCCACAAATATAAGGCTTGATTTCTCACCTAGGAACTAGCCCTTGCAGTCTTCAGTAGCTCAGTAGATGGCAACTGGGTGGACTTCCAGATGCTCTGTACAAGGTGCTGATGCTGACTTGACTTTGATGAGTCTCATATCCCACACCCAAGCCAATAGATCCCATAGGTCCCATACCCTACACCTAAGCCAACAGATCCCATAGATCCCATATGCTAAACCTAAGTCAACAGAGCCCATGGATCCCTCCCATACCTACACCCAAGCGAACAGATCATATAGATCCAAAACCCCACACCCAAGCCAACAGATCACATAGATCCTATACCCCACACCCAAGTCAATAGATCCCATAGATCCTATACCCCACACGCAAGCCAATAGATCCCATAACTCTATTTTTGAAACAGGTCATGAGTTCAATTTTTTGTCCCCATTACCAGTGTCTCACACTATCCTAGTCAGGGTTTCTGTGCTGTGACAAAACACTATGACCAAAAAGAAAGCTGGGGAGGAAAGAGTTTATTCAGCTTACACTTAGCCTCACAGTTCATCATCAATGGAAGGAAACCAGGACAGGAACTCAAGCAGGGCAGGAACCTGGAAGCAAGGGCTGATGAGGAGGCCATGGAGCAGGGCTGCTAATTGTCTTGCTCCACATGGCTTTCTCAGCTGGCTTTCTTATAGAACCTAGGACCACCAGCCCAGGTAGGTCACTGTCCATGATGGACTGGACCCTCCCCTATGGATCACTAATTGAGAAAATTCCCTACATCTGGATCTCATGGAGGCTCTCCTTCAACTGAGGCGTCTTCCTCTCAGATGACTCCAGCTTGTGATAAATAGATACACAAAATCAGCCAGTACACAGACCAAGCTGGAATCCACCATTCCTGGCCAGAGCATCGTGAGAGTCTTCCTGCACAGGACTCCAAGCCCTACTCTTGCCCATTCCCAACCACTCAGTGACCTGTCCATCTAGCTACTTTAGCCTTGTGCTTAAAATTACTCCCAGTCACCCCTCAGCTTAAATCTTTTCAGTGACCTCCACTTCACTAAAAGTATTGTGACTGCCACAGTCAGCAAGGTCCTATGTAGTTTGCTTGCTGGCTAAGGCTTCACTACTCTGCTTCAGCTACCTTGGCCTTGTCTCGGTGCTCATTCAAGGTTATCCCTCACCTCTAGCTCTTTCTCATCATGTCCGTCTGTCTCAAACACTTTTCTCCAGGTCTCTGTTCAGTTCCCTTTTCTGTGGTGTCCAGCCTGACTATCATGTTCACAATAGTACTTTGCCACACACCACCACTGGGACTCTTTATTTTTGTATCTCTCTCTCCTAATTTATATGTCCTTAAATATCCCAAATGGAATATCTATCTGTCTGTGTGTATGCATCTATCTATCTGTCTCTCTGTGTATGTGTGTATGTATGTATATATGTATGTATGTATGTATGTAGCACACATATACATACACACCTCTTTCTGTATTTGTCTGTCCCTGTCTCTGTCTCTTTGTCTCTCTGTCTCTCTGTCTCTCTCTGTCTCTCTGTTTCTCTCTTCCTCTCTCTCTTTCTCTCTCTCTCTCTCTCTGTCTGTCTCTGTCTGTC
>JADRCD010225767.1:0-21160 GCA_019843815.1 Montemys delectorum | reverse complement strand
ATGCATTCTCTGATAAGTGGTTATTAGCCCAGAAGTTTGGAATATAGGAAGAATGACCCACAAACCACAAGAAACTTAAGAAGAAGGAAGACCAAAAGGTGGACATTTCATTCCTTCTTAAAAAGGGGAATCAAACACCCACAGAAGGAGTGGCAGAGATTAACTATGGAGCAGAGACGGAAGGAAGGACAAGCATATAGCTATCTCCTAAGAGGCTCTGACAATACCTGACTAATACAGATGTAGAGGCTCACAGCCATTCATTGAACTGAGTACACGGTCCCCAATGAAGGAGTTAGAGAAAGGTTCTATGGAGCTGAAGGGTTTGCAGCCCCTTAGGACGAACAACAATTACTAACTAGTACCCTCAGAGCTCCCAGGGACCCAACCACCAATCAAGGACTATACAGGGTGGGATTGAATGTACTGGCAGCAGGTATATAGTAGAGGATTGCAAATTCGATCATCAATAGGAGTAAAGGACCTCGGCCTTGTGAAGGTTTTGTGCCCCAGTGTAGGGGAATGCCAGGGCCAATAAGTGGGAGAGGGTGGGGGGACAGGCATTGGGAGGGGGGAGGCAAAAGGGATTTGTTCTTGGTTTTGTTTGTTTGTTTGTTTGTTTGTTTTGGAGGAGAAAATGGGAAGGGGAAAATGTACGTGTAAATAAAGAAAATACAAAAAAAAAAAAAAAGAAGAAAGTCAATGTTGAAACTAGTTTGACAAAAGGTGTTCTTGTTTTAAATTAAATGTGAGGTGTACACTCTAAAGCAAGATGGCAGAGGGGAGTATCATAGGTGGTAGAAACATCAATTTGTACACTTGATACTCTGCAGTGTCTACCTGCCATGCTTCCCTTAACTCTGACCTAATTACTGGAATAGTCCTTCACAATAGCACCAGCCCCTCCCCGGTTAGTGGAGTTGTCCTGATTGAGTTCATGGTAACAATGTTTTTCTCCAGAGTCAAGCTCAGTGAGTCCACCTGATGTTAGCTCTTGCTCTTCAGGTCTGTGGAAGCACTCCCCACCTTAGTATTTGAGCCCCCCTTTCTGTTGTCCCAAGGAACCTCCTCCAACACAGGCCTCAGGAAAGGGAGTCCTTTCCTTCCTTCTCGAATACCGGCAGGTCTCAGAACCTCGACAGAGCCAACCTCCAGGTGCACACACTCCTGTGAGAAGATAGGTGCTGTGTGATTCAAACAGCATCAGCGATGAGAAATGTCTGCTTAGGGCAGGTTTGGTGGCACCCAGCTTTCCTTGGAAGCAGAGACTCTGTCTCAACATTCCTTCTTAAAACCAAATCAAACCAACCAACCAACCAACCAACCAACCAACCAACCAACCAACCAGGATATTCAGGATATTCTAAGAATTGCTTGAGAAAGGGCTTGTTTTCAGTCAGGCCTTGAAAAGGTCTAGATGTTGACTTCCCGGAGACATAAAGTCAACTAAGTCAGTCAACAGGCAAGATTTGTCTTTACAGTTTTACTCACGGGTCTTTAAGCTAGATGCTTCTGTCTTTTCTGCTTAATTGTTATATTTATCCATCTTAAGAGTCACTAAGGCGGATTTCTGAGTTCCAGGCCAGCCTGGTCTACAGAGTGAGTTCCAGGACAGCCAGGGCTACACGGAGAAACCCTGTCTCGAAAAAAAAAACACAACAAAATCAAACAAACAAAAAAAGTTACTAGAATTTTTTTTTTTAAGACAGGGTCTCACCATGTAATGCCCTGAAATTTGCAATATAGACCAAACTGGCATGAACTCAGAGATCTGCCTGTCTCTGCTCCCAGGTGCGAGGATTAGAGGTGTAGACCACCACGTCCTGCTCACAGTTCCTTAAGCAGGAAGAAGGTTGCATTGTGTTTTTATTCTTACTTGCTCCTCTGACCCTCCCTCCAGCAGCAAACATGCTTTGCCCACACGGCAACACAGAAAGCATAGATTATTTTGATTTTTAATACTTTGTATTAATTTCTCTCCCTGTCACTTTGAGAAAATGCCTGAGGAAGCCACTCAGGGAGGTTGACTCGGTCTCAGCGTCAGAGGGTACAGTCCATCACAGTGGGGAAGGCATGATGGCTGGAAATGAGTCAGTCTGTGGTGGTCAGAGTTCAGTACACTCTGTTCTTGTCTTAAGATTAGGTAGCAGAAAATGGGGATTGAAGCTGGATTTGAACAGAACCCTTAAGGCCTGTTCCTAGTGGCCTACATCAGCCAGTTCTACCTCCATGCCCCTGTGGTTTTGCAACCTCCCACAACAGTACTACCAGATCGGGGGAAGGGGTCCCATAAACAAGCCTGAGGTGAACATAATAGTACAACTTTTGGAATTAAATCATACTTCTTTTCTCCATCTTTAAAGACTTTTGTACATGGTATGTCCATGTTCATGTGCATGAATGCCAGGTGTGTGCACCATGGTACAGGTGTGGAGGTCAAAGGACCACCTTTCACCTTGCTTATGACAGGGTCTCTTTTGCTGCTCACCACTGTGCGTGCCTTGCTGAGCTGTAAGCTTCTGAGGTTCTCCTGCCTGCCTCCTATCTAGCAGCAGGATCACTTCAGTAAGCACTAGAAATGCTCACTACCATGCCTGGCTCTTCATGGGCTCTGTGGGACTCAAAATCAAGTCCTCATGCTTAGACAACAAGTACTGTATGAGTCATCTCCCTGGCTGGTAAGTTTCTCAATTTATTAGTGAGTGGTTTACCTGTTTTACCTCATCAAAAATTACACACTGAGTGAGGCCTGGGCTGAAGTGGATACTGCAAGTTAAACATGCTATAGGCCCCATGGATAGGTAAATTTTCAGTCCCAAAGGAGCCCGTCACGATTTAACAGATATTTTAACCCAGAATACTCAAAACAGTGGTCTAAGGTGGCTCAGCAGGTGGACACATCTGCTACCAGCAATGTGCCTGATGACCCAAGTTCAATTCCTCCAACCCACCTGGAGGAGAGAACCTCTGTGGGCTGTCGTCTGACCTTCATATGTTGTTCACCATATAATCAATTCAATTTTAAAATAATTTTTAAAAACATGCTTAATGGCTGTCACCTAAAACTAAGAATCCTAAATCTTCAAAGAGAAAAAGGTTACCAGGGGCTGGAGAGATGGCTCAGTGGTTAAGAGCACTGACCACTCTTCCAGAAGTCCTGAGTTCAATTCTCAGCAACCACATGGTGGCTCACAACCATCTGTAATGAGATCAGATGCCCTCTTCTGGTGTGTCTGCGGACAGTGAAATTTACAGACATATATAAAATCTTTAAAAAAAAAAAAGGTTATCCAAAGGATAACCAATTTTACTTAAAGAGTTAGCATTCCTGCCCCAAAACACGAACTTTTTTTTAAAGATTTATTATATGTAAGTACACTATAGCTGTCTTCAGACACTCCAGAAGAGGGTACCAGATCTCATTACAGATGGTTGTGAGCCACCATGTGGTTGCTGGGATTTGAACTCAGGACCTTCGGAAGAGTAGTCAGTGCTCTTAACCACTGAGCTATCTCTCCAGCCCCATAATGTAAGGCTATTAGCCATTTTTAAAAAAGATTTAGCCTCCAAAGTGCTGGCATTAGGGTGTGAACTACCATAACCATTTATTCCTGGTAACTAATCATTCCAACTGATTTTGCCACCCTCTCCACACCCTACCCCCACACTTTTATACAGATCATAAACAGGACTTTTGCTTTTGCAGTGCTACAGATCACACACAGGTCTTCCAGCACGCACGCTAAGGAAGCACTACCACCTTAGCCCACAAATGCAGGCCTTTGGAATGAAGGCATCTACCTAGTGGTTTGTTGCTTAGCCTGCCAGCAGCCTGAGTTAACCTAAGAGTGGGACATTTACTTATAACTTTAACCAATTACATTTTCATACACGCTGGTTCACAGTTGGGCCTGGCAAAATGACCTAAGTTAATCATGGCAAAGTTAGTGTTTTCAGGCATAAAGACAAGTTAACTGACACTCTTCCACTAACACACAACAAGCAATAACTATTCAAAAGTAGGGTGTCAGCTGGGTGTGTCAGCTACTTAAAATCTCAGTAGATGGGAGACAGGCAGAAAGAGATCTCTGGGTTCAGGCCAGCCTGCTGTTAAATAGCAAGTTAGTTCCCGGTCAGCCAGGACTACACAGCGAGACATTCATCTCAAAACAATAAAAATTAAGCATTTAGACATTAAAAATAACAAAGATAACAAAGATCAGTGAAAAATAAGTAGCAGTTCTTTACCAATGCAAGACAAAATATACTTTATTTTGACAGCAATGCACATGGTGCTGTAGATAAGGCATGCGACGAGAAATCCGCACCACAGGCCAGCACAGAAATCAGTGGAAATAAATATTATCTTAGCCTTGAAGTTTCATTCAAGTTGACGACAGAGTTGTGTTCACTCACTGGAAATGCAGTATTATATTATATCCCTGTTCAAGACTATCATGCCATTAACTAAGAGTGCAGAGCTAAGTATAATAAGCTTTACTGTAATCAGAAATTACTTGTCAATGACAAAGTTTCACTTGTTCCACTCAGGCAAATTTCCTTCAAAGACGACTTGGAAACTAAGCCTACAAATATCCATCTATTCATCTGTATAACTAGCTGATCTCACTGCCTCGTCTAATTCACCAAAAGCGAGGATCAGTTTGCCTAGAAATAGTTGGGATGAAGAAGTGGATTCTAATACTTGGTAATGTCATATATTTATGGCGGAAGTTGAGTCAAATCTGGCCTCTTTCCAGTAGGGGGTGGTATCAGGTCCAGCTCAAATGCAATAGCTGAACTTCTAAGGAAAGATGTGAAATAATGACCCAAGCAGAGACCCAGTCCTTTGATGAAATGGTTAGCGCCACAGACTTGTCAAAAAATTCACAAATGTGGGGAAAGGCTGAAACACTTTGTGACGCAGTAATTTTAGATAAGTTGCTTCATTTCCCCCCTTTTTAGAACAGACACAGATTAATGATGTAAGAATGCACACTGATATTCTGCTCAACTGTTTTCTAAACAATACTGTTTAAATAGTATGCTTTCATCTACACAAATATCTTATACATAGTCAATAGAGCTTAAGACTGAGAAGAATCACTTTAACTACTAAGAAAATCACTTATCAAACTTTTGCTTTCTTATTAGGTTATCTTTAAAAGTAACACAGGACCAAAACATCCAACTACCACTTTATTTATATTACTATACTTAAGTTACATGGGAAAAGACAACCAAGCAGTTCTGCCCCATTTCATAAAGTTTCCAATCAACACCAAGTGAGTGGTGACAAGGAACTGGGGGTGGTGACATCTGGGGTCAAGACTGACAAGGGAGGATGGGCTCTGGTGCTACGGTTCCTCTCCAACAAGAATATGGCACCTTGGCCAGCACAAGCCATGCTAACACTGAGCCTCCAGCGCTGGGCACAGATTCGGATCTCTTCTTGAAGCTAGCAAATTAAGTGAAATAACTGGGTTAAAAGGAAAATTTTAAATGAAGCCTAAATAAATTTAAAAACCATGCTCTTGACATATTCTCCACTCAAAATGTACACAAAACACTTCTTTTCACTCTGAGGACCCCAATTTTTTTCCCTCACATAGCCCACCACATAGCTGCAAACTCTTCTGCCTCAAGATGTAAACACAGGGAAAAAATTAATAGCATATGCATAAAATTCTGTCTACAAACTGCTGTTGGGTGGAAAATACAAAATTTAAAAAAAAAAAAAAAAAAAAGGAGAAAGAAAAAAAGGTTCTGTCTTAGATTCTCACAACCTCTTGTTCCGCAGTGCACGAATCCGACTCTGATGCTAAGATGACAGTGTATGTAAGGAGATTTTGTTTTCAGTGAAGGAGACCTGGGAAAAGATGGATTTATCTTTTTTCTTCAAGAGTTATCAGATGGTACATGCTCTTCAAAGCCTTCACTCTCTCGAACTAGCGCACGTTCCAGGATCACACGGCCTTCCTTATAACGCTGGCTGTCTTCAGTAGCAAACTCATAGATCCATCCCAGTTTGCTATTGCAGTTTTTGCAGCTCACATCTCGAACCATGTGGCGTCCAGTGAGCATGACCCGATCTTGAACTTCACTGTACTGCAAGTTAACTACCTAAATAAAGAACACACATAACAATCTCTTGTAAAGTCATTTAAGTTAGCTGAGAACTGTCACAATGAGTAAATGTATAAGCAATTAAGTATTACATAGCTGAGCATACCCATGATCCCGATGTGGAAGGCCACGGCGGGTCTGAATCTGAGGTGAGAGCAGCCTTACTACACAGTGAGACCCTGCCTCAAAACAACAAACTACCAACCAAATTCAGTGGATGAAATTGCTACTTTAGTTATACTCATGATAGCCACCCAGAGCTAGTTTTAAGAGAGGATGGGATAACTAGAACTGTACCACTAGGCTTATAATCCTAGTATTTGGGAGGCAGAGACAGGAAGAAAGGGGTTCAAGGCCAGCCTCATTCACATAGGTCAATTTCAAGTCAGCCTGAATTACAGGAAACTCTGGTCTCAAACCCTACCGTGAGACACACATCAAATATGAATATATCAATTATATATTCATAAATGCTCTTAACTGCTGAACCAGCTTTCTAGCCCTCAATCTAATGCAATCTTTATGAAGTACTGGACAAGCTCATGTTTTACCATCTATGTAGGACAGTTATATTTCTGGTTGTAGAAAAGAAAAAGGTCTGAAGTTGAAGCCATGAGATGTAAATTTGGGTCTAATTCTTAAATAACTCTGTAGTGATGAGGGTAAATAAGATAATCAAAGAACCTGTTGGAAAGCTGAGCAGTGGTGGTAGAGCACTTGGGAGGCAGAGGCAGGCGGATTTCTGAGTTTGAGGCCAGTCTGGTCTACAGAGTGAGTTCCAGGATAGGAGGGCTATACAGAGAAACCCTGTCTTGAAAAACAAACAAACAAACAAACAAAAAAAAAAGGGACCTGCTGAAGCACCAGTGTTCCATAGTGTCATGTGTTTCTGAAATCATTTTATATACATAAGCAGGGTGGGACAGGCTAAGCCTACCACAAATCATACAATACAATACATTAGTTTCCTAGTAAATTCAAAGATAATGAAAACAGGAATTTGATTCTAAAATAATCTGTGGAGAATTTCCAACCATTCTAAATGCCCAAGAAATCCTCTATACTATATTTTCTTCTAAAAGATCAATAGTTAATAAATGTGACTTTGCTACATGGCCTTAATTCTAACTATTTAACTTTTGGCACTGTAACATGAAAATCAGAGACTATTAATAAACGAATGAGCAAGGTTGACCATTACAGTTAACAGGTAGCTGTTCTGCCACAGTGGCGATTCCTCTGTAAAATGTCAGGGAGCACAGTACTGATTCTCCGAGAAGCTTCTTTATTCAGAACAGAGGAATGTCTACTAGTGAAAAGTTTATCTGACCTTCTAAAAACAGCCATTTAAAACAAGATCTGGCTGGGTGGTGCTGGTCCATGCCTTTAATCCCAGCACTTGGAAGGCAGAGGCAGGCGGATCTCTGTGAGTTCGAGGCCAGCCTGGTCTGCAGAGCAAGTTCTAGAACAGGCAGGGCTACACAGAGAAACCTGTCTCAAGGTGGGGAAAAAGACTAGGTCTGTGTCTTAGCCTAGAAGAATTGGAAGTTAAACTGTGCTAAGTTCAGGGTGCACAATCACATCAATCAATATCAAAAATTTTTTATTTCAGGGCCAAGCAGACTATAGATGTGTGTCTGCAGATCTGTAAATAGTTTCCTTTTGGTAGACCAAAGAAGCCAAATGATTAAAAAAATGATACCAAAGTTTCCTTTTGGTAGACCAGAAAGATGACTGGCAAGCATGAATTATAGAAAGAGAAGCTAGCTAAATTCATGCTCAATAAATAAGCACAACAGCTGTCTCCATGGATAAATCAGTAACATACAGGGAGAGAAAATGGCTGTCTTAGCCCGTTTCCAGATTCTGTGAAGTCATTAAAGTTTTTAAATTCAACAAAGAAGCAGAGACCTATCCTTTTGAATTGCTATTTTGAGACAGTCTCACTGTGTAGCCGAAGCTGGCCCAACTGGCCTACAACTTACTGTTTCTCCTAGACTGGTCTCCAGTTTGTGGCCATCTTCCTGCCTCAGTTTTCCAAGCACTCGGATTATAGACAGAAGTTGCTACACCCTGCTTCTCTTCTAGTACATTATAAAAAGGCTTAATGAAAATATATTTTAGGGGCTGGAGAGATGGCTCAGTGGTTAAGAGCACTGACTGCTCTTTCGGAGGTCCTGAGTTTAAATCCCAGCAACCACATGGTGGCTCACAACCATCTGTAATGAGATCTGATATCCTCTTCTAGTGTGTCTGATGACAGCTACAGTGCACTTACAAATAATAAATAAATAAATCTTTTTTAAAAAGTAATTTAAGAAAATACATTTTAGGCTTTATAAAAATAAATAAAATCATGTTCTATAATGTATCCCTGAAATCCCAAAGACAAGCTAATAAGCAATTACTTCTGTAGGGTTCGCCTGCCCCTGATATTTTCTGCTATCTGTAATTCTTATGGAACAGACTAGTGTTGCTGTGACTACAGCCACTGAAGACATGTAGGAATAAAGTTTTTCCCACCAACCTTGTTAAAAAGAAATGCTCTGCCAGTGGCGCCTGTGAACCGAGTAGAGATGAGTTCTGAGCGGTTGGTCAGGATTGTATCACAGTTTGCACAAGAAAACAGACGGGTACCACCGATATGATCAAGAAAGATTCTGCCCATTTTGATAGCTGAAGTTCTAAAAACCTAGAACAAATAGAAAAAGAGACAATATTTTAAAAATTTGTAGCAGCTATTGGGGGACATGGTACAGGTTACTTATATACTGAAATCTGCTTTTTTCTAGTACCTGCTGGGTGAAATATCTGACTTGAAATGAAGGGATTCATAGTTCACACACTGAACAAATAGGACATTTCAAGTTGTTAAGAGTCATAAACATGCTTAGTCAATACCAAGGAATGGTTATCACTTCTCTTTAGTTAGTATGGAAAACAAAAGGAAATTTTTAAAAATTATACAAGGAGTACTAGCACAGATGGGGGATGGAGAGATGGCTCAGTGCTTCTATAGCACTTATCGCTCAAGCAGAAGACCTGGGGTTGATTCCTAGCATCCATATAAAGACTCAACTGTTACTAAACTGTAACTCTAGTTCCAGGGGATCTTACACCCTCCAAAGGCACAGGCCTACATTCAGGTAAAATATTCACATACAGAAGCAGGAGAAGCTGGCTGGTGGTGGCACACGCCTTTAATCCCAGCACTTGGGAGGCAGAGGCAGGCGGATTTCTAAGTTCGAGGCCAGCCTGGTCTACAGAGTGAGTTCCAGGACAGCCAGGGCTATACAGAGAAACCCTGTCTCAAAAAAAAAAAAAAAAAAAAGAAGCTTGAGAAAAAGCTAGCATAGCGCCCCTGTTACATCTACTTTCGGAGCAGGTGATATGTAATTTTTGAGGAAAGACTCAGAGGTAAGGGGCACAGTTGAGGTGATCAGGTAAGAGCAGATGAACTTGCAATTTCAAAACAAGAAAGGGCTGGTAATATAGTTCACTGGTGGAGCACTTGACTAACAAACCGGAAGCCTTGAGTTCTAGGCCAGCACCATGAAATAAAAAACAAAACCAGAAAACAACAAAAACAAACAAAATTCGGGAAGTGGTGGCACTTGCCTTTAATCCCAGCACTTGGGAGGCAGAGGCAGGCGGATTTCTGAGTTTGAGGCAAGCCTAGTCTACAGAGTGAGTTCCAAGACAGCCAGGGCTACACAGAGAAACCCTGTCTCAAGAAACCAAAACAAGCAAACAAACAAAACCAAAACAACAACAACAAAAAAAACCCCACACAAACAAAACCAAAACTACCCACACACCAAGAGGGGACCTGTGCACATAGGCCTATGGTTCCTGGGTTTACTGACCACTGTATAGGGACAACAGCACTAACTTTACTCAGTTTGTGTCTAAAAATCCATGGAGCACTTATTTTAAACTTCCAATTCTGGGAGGTTTCACCTTCCCTACGTTTCACCTTCCCTACTTTCCACCCAAAGAAGTTAACAGGTCAAAGGTTGCAGTTGTTACAGAATAGGAGCTGGAATGCAGTTCAACAAACTCCAGACAAAGTTCTTCCATTATCTTCCACTGCTTCTCCCAAAGGAAGGGCATAGTGTCGACCTAGCTAGCTTAGAGGTTAGAGCAACCAGGACAGAAAAACAAGAAAACGGACTTTCCAGAGATTATACAACTTAGCCTCAAGAAATTTTACTGGAGTTGGGGATTTAGCTCAGTGGTAGAGCGCTTGCCTAGCAAGTGCAAGGCCCTGGGTTCGGTCCTCAGCTCTGGAAAAAAGAAAAAAAAAAAAAAAGAAAAAAAAAAAAAAAAAAAGAAATTTTACTGATAACTGATTGGATAAATTACAGAAGTACTAAAATGTTCACCTAACAAAGTTTTGAAACATGTTTCTGAAACCAGGATAACTCACACTTTAGTATTTTAAGGGTTACAAGAGGCAACAGATTTAACCCTTGTTTCTATTGAAGTATTTTTCAAACCTCTGGATATATTCAAAGAATACACCAAAGGTTTCATTTTCAAGTGTTTCTGTACATTATCAGTTCCTGTTTCAAATGTTTCATAACATAATTGGTGAACAGAGCTGATACAGATATGCTTTTGAGGTGTTGGAGGAGGGGGATCCAGACTGTAATCTGTAGTACTTTTATGACCAATTAATAAGGAAACTATTTCTTTTTAGATTTCTGAACTTTTCCAGCTTTAGGCAATTGCCCTTAGGCAATCCTAGTGTCAATAAAGGTCATTCTGAAGGGAGGAAGGAACACAGGAGAGGGAAGTAAGGTAAATGGATGCAAACCAAGTAGAACAACACGTTAGAAATATCACAGTGAAATCCATCTATAACCAAAAATATTAAAAAGGGGAAACTGCCGGGCGGTGGTGGTGCATGCCTTTAATCCCCGCACTTAGGAGGCAGAGGCAGGCGGATTTCTAAGTTCGAGGCCAGCCTGGTCTACAGAGTGAGTTCCAGGACAGCCAGGGCTATACAGAGAAACCTTGTCTCAAAAAAAAGGGAAACTAAGGCTAGGCTTGGTGGTGCATGCCTTTAATTTCAGTACAGCCAAGGCTACATCAAAAAACTGTCTTAAAAAAAAAAAGGAACAAAGGAACAAAGCCACAATGTGTAAATATAAACTCAACACCAGACTTAAGCTGTGGTAAACTGACTTTCTGATTACATTTCTGGCAATGCTTGCTGCTTACTTTTAGTCCTTAAGCACATTACTTTTCAAGATCCTATATACACATACCCAGAAACTGCTAATTTAGGGCCTAGTAAGTTTAATCCATCAGCCCAGAGACACAGGCAGTGAACCAAACTGATAAATTTCATTTGAACTGTACGCAAGCTTTTATTCATTTTAAAAAGTTTAGCTGATACTTAAAATTTGGGAAGTTAGACTTAGTGATGTACCAAGGTAATCTTGGTAGTCAAGCGTCAGAGCCCCAGGGAAACACAATTTTCAGGCCAGCTTGGTCTTTTTAGTGAGTTCCAGACCAATCTGGACTACAGAACAAGACTCTGACTCAAAACATAACTAAAATGTGGGAGAACAGGGCTGGGAATGTACTTCAGTGGTAAAGTATCCACCTAGTATGTCTAAGGCCCTAGATTCACTCCTTAGCACTACAAATAAATTCTAGGTGGTAGGACAGAGGACCCATGTTCAGCTCCCAACACCCACACCAGAAAGCTCCTAACTTACTGTAGATCCAGTTCCAAGGGCTCTGATACTCTTCTTGTCTCCATGGTTACCCCACATATGGCTGACCCACACACACACACGTTTTGCAAAACTAAATTTTTTTAACACAGGAATAATAAATTTATTACAAGAATCATATGACAGAGTAGTGAACATATAAAAGGGGGAATTAATTTTCACCAGAGTGCTTCCCATTGCTGTTCAGTGTGGCAAGTGCCATCTGGCAGCATTCTGAAGGAAACCCACACTCTTGGTGGTGGTACAGAGAATAAGAGTATGGTGTTGAGGCTGGTGGGTCCCAATGACAGTATCTGGCTAGCTGCCTGTGCCTCACAGCACTGACAGCTCCCTGCCCCAGCTGGCTCTCCTCCTCACATGCCTGTGAGGAAGCCCATAAAGTAGAGGTCCTGCTGGTGGCAGAGAACCTGTGCCACCGTATTGGCCTTTCTTCCAAACTGAAATATGTGCCCTGGATTCAGATGTATTCCTGTGATGTGTCCACATGCCTTAGGAGGCACAGCCTGAACCCCAGTGTGACTGGAGAATTGTATGTGTAGTGAAGGTTTCCTATGTCCTCCACATTCTCCGGATATGAGTATAATGTATTGCAACAGAGATGCTTTGATGGGACCCTGAGTTCTCATGCTGACTTTTTTTTTGGGGGGGGCGGGTAGGTTCGAGGGTTGTAGCCCTGGCTGTCCTGGAACTCACTCTGTAGACCAGGCTGGCCTCGAACTCAGAAATCCTCCTGCCTCTGCCTCCCAAGTGCTGGGATTAAAGGCATGCACCACCACCACCTGGCTCTGATGGAATACAACCTGTTAGTTCACTCCTTATGGGTTTTTAGTCCCTGAGTAGTATCAGTGGCACTTAAAAAAAAATGGAATAGTTAAATCTTTTCCAAGCATTATTGCTGGAGCAGATTAATAATCATTTCACCATCAGAGATCATTTCAAGATAAATATGAATTCTTTAGAATTCCAAGTTTACCTTCTTTGCCTGTAGGAGTTGATATCTGGTTCTTCCACTGTAGCTGTGTGGCCTTTTTGTTCCTAGCAATAAATGTGGTTAAGAGTACTTATTGATCTTGCAGAGGACTCAAGTTCAGTTCTCAGTGCCTATGACACCAGCTCCAGATCTGAAATCAATACCTCTTATGGCCTGCAAAGGTACCTTCACATATGGGATGTGACCATGTGTGAGCATGCACATACATGTGCACAAATGGGTACACACACACACACACACACACACACACACACGAAAACACTAAAAACCTTAAAAACAGCCGGGCAGTGGTGGCACACGCCTTTAATCCCAGCACTTGGGAGGCAGAGGCAGGCGGATTTCTGAGTTCGAGGCCAGCCTGGTCTACAGAGTGAGGTCCAGGACAGCCAGGGCTATACAGACAAACCCTGTCTCAAAAAACAAAACAAAAACGAAACAAAAAACAAAACCTTAAAAACAAAATGTGGGTAGAAGAGCCTGCACTGTGTGCGCATGTGTGAATCAGGTGACAGGGAATGCATAACATATTCTCCCACAGCAACTGACTACTGTTAAGCAGCTTATCATTGTTCTCTATCCCAATTTATTTTTTCATTTTCCACTGGTCCTGTTTGGACCCTGTACCACTATTTCACTTATGACTCTCAATATAAATAAGGCATTCAGCACAGACATGTAAGCAATTGATTGTTATGTTTGTAATGACATTAACTACTTAACAAAAAGGATCGACAGTCCAGACTTTACAGTTTAGTCATTTTACAGTCATTTAGCTTCAGGTAGAGTTTCTGGGATTTGTTTTATAGGTAATTTTCGTTCTCAAATATTAGAAATGATTTAACTCCAATGAAATAATACCTCTACTTCTAGATTGACCTTCAATGCTACTATGGAAGATGCCATGGCTCCAAGTGAACATTATGCATTCTACTTACAGCATTCTGTCCTTGGCTCAGTGTTACAGAAATAGCTGTGACCAACCATTTGGTACTGAGGGTAAATAGATTTAATACGCCTTCTTTTCTGCTTCAAATTCAATTCTATTTTTTACTCTATCCAAGGTATTTTTACTAGCTTCAAGTATGATTCATTATCAAGAGTAAAAATATCTAAGATGACCTAATGTTACTTGATTCCCGATTGTGATCTCCATTTACATATAAACTATAATATATAGTTCTTTGCCAAAAAAGTTATATTATTAACAGAAATAAGCCAAACATTATTTGCCATCAACTCTACATGGTCATTAGATCCTGGCAAGCCTTAGCTTTACAAGGTTAAAAAATTTAAAACAAGCCAGGCAGTGGTGGCGCACACCTTTAATCCCAGCAGTTGGGAAGTGGAGGCAAGCGGATTTCTGAGTTTGAGGCCAGCCTGGTCTACACGTGAGTATCAGGACAGCCAGGGCTATACAGAGAAACCCTGTCTCAAAAAACCAAAAGAAAAAGAAAAAAAAAAAAAGGGCTGGTGAGATGGCTCAGCGAGGAAGAGCGCTGACTGTTCTTCGGAAGGTCATGAGTTCAAATCCCAGCAACCACACAGTGGCTCACAACCACCCATAATGAGATCTGATGCCCTCTTCTGGTGTATCTGAAGACAGCTACAGTGTACTTACATATAATAAATAAATAAATCTTTAAAAAAAAAAAACTCAAACCCTCACTCACCCAAAAAAGACAACACATAATTTACAATGAGATATTTCTTTAAAAAAAAAAAAAATTAAAACAGTACCGAAGTATCAAAGCTGACATCAATTATAATCCCACAGCTACATCCTGAAAATCTGTGTCCCCACAAACTTGTACATTGAAATCTAGTCACTAATGAGATGGAATCTGGGGAGTAACTGGGTCATGAAGACAGATGGTCAGTAGAGCTAACTTAGACTTTCTACCATGAAGACATATCTCAAGGGGGATATCAATCAACCAGAAACTGGCCTTTACAAACACCATTTCTGCTGGTGCTTTTTTCTCTGAATGATAAATACCTGTGTTTATAAACTACTCATACTACATTGTTCAGTCACAACAGCCTGAAGAAAGCCCTGAGGTGACATTAATAGTGTGAACTCTACCTCTTAGACTTAAGTATGGCCAGTGTATGGGACACTGCACTTGGTACATACCATTTAACTGTGGTAATTCTTTTTTTTTTGTTTTTTGTTTTTTTTGGTTTTTTGAGACAGGGTTACAGCCCTGGCTGTCCTGGAACTCACTCTGTAGACCAGGCTGGCCTCGAAATCAGAAATCCACCTGCCTCTGCCTCCCAAGTGCTGGGATTAAAGGCGTGCGCCACCACCGCCTGGCAACTGTGGTAATTCTTAAAAGTGTGTGTGTGTGTGTGTGTGTGTGTGTGTGTGTATGTATGTATACATGTATGTATGTATAGATCCTACCTTTATAGGCTCAAAAATACAGACCACATAGCATTCCACAAGTAGCCAGGGTAGTCTCTAAGTCTTATTCCAGTTCTCATTTCCCTCATACCTAGAACCAAATAGCTGCTGGAGTTGGTTTCTCTCAAGTTGATCAAATTGTCCTCCTCTTGTATTCCCTAGATCAGTGGCAATCTAATTGTATACTCCATAAAATTAGGAAAAAACTGCAAAAATACCACTTAAGTCAGTTTAGGGAAACTTTCCCTTTTTCAAACTCCACCTAAGACTGTTACAGTTAGTGTTTTATTAAATTTAGCAGACGTTCTCAGCTAATGCTACACTTGTATTAGACTGGAGCTACAAAATACAGACAGTGAAATAAACTCAGACACCACCTTCCAAAAAAACTCTATGAGACTGCTTCAAATGCTATGTAGTCCAGCTTGATTTTAACCTACAAAATTCCTCCAGCTTTAGCCTCCCAAGTGCTGGGAATATAAGCCTATGCAATCATACCTACCTAGGGATGATTCTTACAAAAACCCAAACACCTGAGGAGCTGAGTCACAAGTATTTGGAATTTAGAATCAACCTGAGAAACCAAAACTTAAAAATTAAAAGCAAAGGGGCAGATTTTGAAAAACAGGTAAGGATGTGTGTGGCTCAGTATAAGAACACTGTGCAATATGAGGCCCAAATTTGATTCCCAATAATAATAGTGGTAGTTGACACTAAAATTTTAATTGAGCTAATTTAATTGTGTGGCTCAGTGGTAGAGTATTTGCTAGCATATGAGAGGCCTGTTTTCCAGCTTTAGCCTATCTCCAGAATATCAAAACAAAATCTCAAACAGCATGTTGAAAAATACTTCACATGTTAAGTACCCCTATGATTTCCTTACAAATATAACAAGTTGTATCATCACTACACACTGGCTTTTCCCACCACAAACTACTCTGCAACTGGTCACTTCTGGCCTCTAGCACTCTGGCCACTACCCAGCTTTCTGGAATTATTTTTTACACCTAAAGCATTTTTCACACATACTATCATTTTGGCTCATTTACCTGTTATTACCTGAACTTACCTGCTATTACATGAGGGATCAGGATGAAAGTACAGGGAAGTTCATAGACAACTCAGGCATTTTACTGATTATCTTCAATTTCTTACACCAAAGAGCATCATTAGCCACTTAGAATCTCTAACTGCTATCTACATCATAAGATTCTAATGAATTATATCTTAGGATATCCACCTTTAATTTTTTTTTTTTAGTTATACAACTTGTAAGTTAATTAGAAAAACAAAAAACAAAAGTGGGAGCTGGAGTGCTGGCTCAGTGGTTAAGAGCACTGACTGCTTGCTCTTCCAGAGGTCAGGAGTTCAAATCCCAGCAACTACATGGTGGCTTAAAACATCCATAATGAAATCTAATACCCTCTTCTGGAGTGTCTGAAGACAGCTACAGTGTACTTACATATAATAAATAAATGAATTAAAAAAAAAAAAAAGAAAAACTACTTTTCTTTTAGAAACCCATGAGACAATGTCCCTAGGAATGAATGATTTTTAAAAACTGGACATGATGATTTTGTATAAATTCCTAGTTTCTAGGCCATAAAACAATTATCTAAAAAGCCTGTTTGGCTCTTTTATATATACAGTAACAAATGAAATATGATATCTCATAGTTGGCTTGGTCTAACTCAGCATTTAATAGCATTGGCCACTGTTTCAGGGGACCTGGGTTGATTCCCAACACCCACATATGGGATCACAAACAACTGTCACTCCAGTTCCAGAATGTCTAATGCTGTCTTCTGGCCTCCGTCAGGACCAGACACACAGTACACAGACTACATGCAGGCAAAACATTCATACACATAAAATAAAACCCAAACCAAAACAACAGGGGTCAGCAAACCTAGGCCAGCAGCTAAAATTTAACTGCCAACATGTTAAAAATAAAATTCTTTTAAAAGGTTAAAAAGCAAACATCATATTTTAGTAGTTTGGACTATAGTCACATTTGTCCTTACCAGGAAAGTTTATCCTGCTTACAACACACTAAGATAGGTAGGGAAAAGCTCTGCACTTAGAAGTCTTTCTCAGAAAAACAGAAACCTGGTTTATAATCAGGCGTAAAGATCAACAAGAATAACTGACAAATTACTGGAATGCCATTCCCGTTTTCTTCATGGATTTTCTAGCTAAGTCATGGTTTTTCCAAGTTAGGCAGTGGCTCAGGCTTGTAATGTCAGCATCGAGAAGACAAAGCAAAGAGTACTGAAAAGTTTAGAGCAGCCAGCATAAGTCCTAGTGAGCAAGACAAAGATCCTAAGCTTCTGGTAGTCAGCGGAGTATACTTTAGATCAACTATATGAAGATCATTTCAATCAATTAAGCCATACAGCTGGTGCCTCTGCTCCACATCCCTAGGGACTCAGACAGTCTGGAGTGTGAGATCTAAAGCCAGGTGCTGTTCATAAATTTCAGTTCTCCCTCCCTCAACACCTTTGTAATCTTGGACAAATTACCCTGTTTCTTATGTAAAATGGCAACAGCAGTATCTCTGGAAGAGAATTAAATGAAGATATTCTATCCTGAGAACAGTGCCCTGTATAATGAACGCTAAATAAAGGTCATAAAAGTAGACTCTACATCCCATTTCATTCCTGCCCCACCACAAATGAGGAAGCAGAGTTCAGAATAGGAAACAGTAGCAATTAACCAGCTTCATCTCCTGCTAATTACAGCCATGTGAAGTTCCCAGGTAATAGAAATTATAAACAGGACAAAAGCTAGAAACCTAAGATTTCAAATTCTTGGTGTCTCAATTCTAGGTCTTAAAATAGGTATCTGCCCTCCCTATAATTAATAATCCAGTTTGGTCTCAATCCTGGCAAATGGATTTAGCCTAAGGAGGCATCACTTCCTAGCTCTAAAAATACCAGGGAGAACAATAAGCAGCTATTTGCATTTAGATAGGATCTTCTGGTGGAAAATACCCACTTCAGAAAGACAAATGTCTACTTAAGGAATTATACCTTTGGGGTATTTCCACACACACCCATCACAGAGTTCCCTCCAACACTGGACAAGAGCAGAGGGAGGTTTTCCTTACACTAGATGGGGGGAGACAGAGACTGTGTATAAAAACCACGGTACACATGGTTCTAGCATGGGTAGGGTTACAAAAACCTGCCCCTTCCAGGAGTAGAATGTTTTGATTCTGCTATAAAGGATTCACGTGGAAACATGGCTGTATATTTGGTTTTCAGTCTCTTCTCTCTAGAACAAAGGAAAGAACAAAAAAACCATAAAACTTTGAATAGCTAGGATAATTGTCATAGCAATAAACATTTGATGCTACTGCAGTTTCACAGCAATTTGTAACAAAATTCTAATAAAAATTACATGGGGAAACAACAGTTTCTTCTACAAAATCTTATTTTTTTCCCTTTCTGTGATACTGGAAATCAAACCAAGTACCTTGTACATGCCAGGTAAACACATACCACTATGCTACATGCCCAGCCCATTTTTCTTAGATTTGCACAAAACGTCAGCAAGAGGCAAGTTTCTTTTATTTTCTTTTGTTTTTTTTTGTTTTTTTTGTTTTTTTGTTTTTTTGTTTTTTTGTTTTTTTGTTTTTCGAGACAGGGTTTCTCTGTATAGCTCTGGCTGCCCTGGAACTCACACTGTAGACCAGGCTGGCCTGGAACTCAGAAATCCTCCTGCCTCTGCCTCCCAAGTGCTGGGATTAAAGGCGTGTGCCACCACCACCTGGCAAGAAGCAAGTTTCAAGGACAACAAGAAAGCGACATTATCCTCTTACAGTATCACTTCACTCTGCTGGGTCAAATGATGTCCTGCTTGTGGGGCTGAATCTTCGTCTGACAGTAATTTAAGTTATGTGCCTCATCTGACAGTAATTTAAATTATGTGCCTCATCTTCTAAGATAATACCTTATTTTATGTTTTATTAAACAACTTCCATGCTGACTGGATTTCTAGAATACTGCTTAGTCATCATTAGAAAATAAGACTAGTCACATAACTCAGCAGTTATTCATGAGTCAGCAAATAATTGGAGTTGGTCATTTCCCCAAAAACTTCTTGGCAAGACAAACATGATCTTTTTGTTTGGTACAATACCAAAAGCTTCTTATAGACTGAAGTACTAAATAGCAAATTCATATCTAGTTTACAGTTCGAAAATTATGAACTTGTTACCACACAGTAGTACCATGAAAATAGTTTTAATTTACATAACTATCAAGGCACTATAAAACAAAAGACAGTCTAGAAACAAATAGACTCAGGACTATCTTTATGTCTGTCTCATGAATATATCTATTTAGGCTAGTTTCATGCTTGAACTTTTTTTTAGTGAAGTGTCAAGTTTAATTTTTCATAGTGATTGGTTCTTTATTTCCTTATTTAAAAACATTTTTATGAGACCTATTTAATTATGTGGGCCACATGGAGCCCAGGACAGCTTTGTGGAATAAGTTCTCTTTTGATCATGTGAGTCCCTGGGTTAACTCAGGTTGTTGTATTTTTAATCAAGCACCTTTACCTGCAGGGCCTTCTTGCCATCCTTTTTATTTTTTTTCCTTCTAAATCTCTTTAGTAGACAGAGAAGGCAAATGAGTCTAGGAAAGAAAGTTTCAATATTCCAACTAGATGCTCTTGTAGAAGCCAAACATATTTTGCCAAGCATATCTTGAAAAGTTACTTTTAAATTCAAGTTGGTTTCCCAGTATAAACTGAACATATTTCATTGTGTGCCTTTCCTTGAGATAAGATGATTGCCACACTGAACCCTGGGTCAGATGAGGGTATAAAACAGACATTATTTAGCACACCTGTAATTCTGGCACCAAAGACAACAAGGCAGGACTACCAAGAGTACTAGGGCAGCCTGGCCTGGGTATGTAAGACTCTACTGAAAAACAACTGCTTTAGTACTTTCCAAAGACTACAAAATACTTTGTGCTCTAGCGCGCTCTCGCAACACACACACACCCCCCAAACTGTACGTGTTCCATCTTCTTGCTACAGTAAATGCTCCAGGGATGTTTTTCCTAAGCCCTTCTGGCCAACAACAACCCATAGGCTTTTCATTTTCTAAGCCCAACATTTGTTCTCCTCAGAATACTTCCTACTTCCTCCTCCTGGTGTCTCCCTGCCCCATCTTCTGTAACACTCATTTTATACCTTACCAACATTTAGCGCTGCACTGTTTTTGGATTTCATTGGTCTGTAACCTCTCACTAAACTGAGAGTCCAGAGAGAACTCACCTTTCCTGGAATCCCCTTCTTACCTAATAAACTATAAGTAAATATGCGATTAATTCTTAGTGAAAGAACCCATCAAGGCACTTCACATCTGGCACAAACATGCAGCCAAGAAACACCGATTTCGACTTTTGCTACGTTGTAATGCAGTTGCAATCCCGCCTATGTGGCTATGCAAAACGATCTGTTAAGTTTCCTATTGTGCCTGTTAACCTGAACCAGCCAAGTTCACTTATTTCCCCAAAGCAAGGTAAGCCTGAAGTTACTTTCAGGTTTTCCATCTGTCGAAGGTCACCTGAAATAAAAACCCTCAGATTTCCAAGAGGGCTCTGTAAACAGAAAAAAAAAAAGTTTAAAAACAAATGAACTGTACACCTTCTCTTACTGTCACTCCAAAGGGAGATCGGTCGGTGTCCGGATTAAACAGACCTGTGGACGACTGCGGCTTCCCACTCCCGCTGGCAATACTCGGACTTCCTACCTACCCATTCAGCAGCGTGGAATAAAGGGGTGTGCAGGAGTGTGCCTGCCCCCGCCAGGGAAGAGCCTCCCGGTCGGCCCTCCAAGCAGCGGCGGGGGTCGGAGCCAGGCCGGCCGCCCGCA
>JADRCD010225765.1:0-16916 GCA_019843815.1 Montemys delectorum | reverse complement strand
CCCAAAGTTCCCAGAAACAAAACCAAAAACCAAGGAGTACACATGGAGGGACCTATGACTCCAGTAGAGAATGGCTTTGTTAGGCATCAATGGGAGGAGAAGCCCTTGGTCCTCTGAAGGCTTGATACCCCAGTGTAGGGGAATTTGAGAGCAGGGAAGCAGGAGTGGGTGGGTGTGGGGGGGAACACCCTCATAAAAGCAGGGGGAGGGGAAGGAATAGGGGATCTCCAGGGGGGAACCAAGAATGAGGATAACACTAGAAATGTAAATAAAGAAAATATTCAATTAAAAATACTCAACATTTAGCCATCAGGAAAATTTAAATCAAACATCAACCCCTGGGTTTCATATTATACTGATCAGAGTGGCCAAGATCAAAAACACAAGTAATAACTAATGCTGGTGAGAATATGAAACAAGAGAAACCCTTCTCTATTGCTAATGGGATTACAAATTTACACAATCACTTTGGAATTCCATACAGTAGTTTTTTTTTTAGAAAACTGGAAATTGTTCTACATCTAGACCCAGTTATACTACTCCTGGACATATGCACAAAGGATATTCCTTCCTACAATAAAGATACTTGCTTTACTGTATTCACAGTAGCTTTATTCATAATAGGCAGAAAATGGAATTAACCTTGATGTCCCCAAACTAAATAATAAACAAAGAAAATATGGTACATTTATATAGTGCTCACCCCTTCCATGGGTATTTTGTTCCTCCTTTTAAGAAGGAACAAAGTATCAACACTTTGGTCTTCCTTCTTCTTTAGTTTCTTGTGGTTTGTGGATTGTACTTTGTGTATTCTGACCTTCTGGGCTAATATCCACATATCAGAGAATGCATACCATGTGTGTTATTTTGTGATTGGGTTACCTCACTAAGGGTGATATTCTCCAGATCCATCCATTTCCCTTAGAATTTCATAAGTTCATTGTTTTTAACAGCTGAGTAGTACTCCATTGTGTAGATGTACCACAATTTCTGTATCCATTCCTCTGTTGAGGAACATCTGGGTTGTTTCCAGTTTCTGGCTACTATAAATAAGGCTGCTATGAACACAGTGGAGCATGTGTCCTTATTACATATTGGAGCATCTTCTGGGTATATGCCCAGGAGTGGTATAGCTGAGTCCTCTGGTAGTACTAGGTCCAATTTCCAGAGGAACCGCCAAACTGATTTCCAGAGTGGTTGTACCAGCTTGCAATCCCACCAGCAATGAAGGAGTGTTCCTCTTTCTCCAAAATCTCGCCATCTGCTGTCACCTGAGTTTTTTATCCTAGCCATTCTGACTGGTGTGAGGCAGAATCTCAGGGTTATTTTGATTTGCACTTTCCTGATGACTAAGGATGTTGAACATTTCTTTAGGTGATTCTCAAACATTCAGTACTCCTCAGTTAAGAATTCTTTGTTTAGCTCTAGTCTACATTTTTTAAAAGTATTATTTAATCTTTTTTGTTACACTCCAGATTTTATCATCATCTGGCTGTTCACTATTTCTTGCCTTCCACCCACACTCCTGTCTCCAGGAGGATGTCCCCATCCCCACCAGCAGAGCCACAAGACCTCTAAACTCCCTGGGACCTCGTGTATCTTGAGGTTTAAGTGACTTCCCTGACTGAACCCAGACAGAGCAGTCCTTTCTCTCTAGCAGGCCTCATATCAGCTGGTGTATGCTGCCTGGCTGGTGGTTCAGTGTATGAGCCATCTAGGGAGTCCAGGTTAATTGACACTGCTGGTCCTCCTAAAGGGTCAACCTCAGCTTCTTCCAGCTTTACCCTAATTCAACCACAGAGATCAGCAGCTTCTGAAAATTGATTGGGTGTAAATATCTGCATCTGACTTTTTAAGCTGTTTTTTGGGTATTTTGGAGGGCAGTCCCTTTTTGTGAGCCCTCCATAACCTCAGTAATGTCAGGCCTTGGGGGCCTCCCCTTGAGCTGGATCCCATTTTGAGTCTGTCCATGAACCTCCTTTTCTTCAGGCTCTACTCTATTTTTGTTCCTGCAGTTGTTTCAGACAGGAACAATTATGGGTCAGAGTTTTGGCCATGGGATTCTTAACAATGAATGTAAGGCTAGCTTGAAGACAGAAGCAGCCATATTAAAGCCATGTCTAATTGAGGAGTAAGCAAAGTGAGAAGTCAGAGAAAGATTTGATGTAATGAGAAAGAGATAAGGTGTGTCCAACACATAAGAGAACAGAGAAAAAGTGGCTGCTTAAGAGAAGAGATAGAAGGAAAGAGAGGAAGAGAGGGGAGTGTATGATGCACATATGGAAGTTTTACTAGGACTATTGTACAAAGACAGGTTACAGAAAGAACGAGCTAGATACACAGGAGAAGACAGAATTTGCCAGAGAATGAGAAATAACCAGAAGATTAGAACATATTAACAAAGTTAGTAGAGGCCAGGGAGAGCAATTCAGTCAGAAGATGGAAAACCTGGATTGAATAAATCAGCTTGGAAGTTTAGATTTTATGGAGGATAGAAACTTCTAGGCCTAGGCCTAGGGATAGTTAGAACAGAGAAGGAAATTTTCTGGGTTCAGCCCAACTCCATGTATGTATACAACTTGGGTACTTCTTCATCTAAGAAAATAAAAGTGATATTTACAGTTAGAGTGGGGTAGAATTGTATCTATTGTTTGTCATCTCTGTCCAAATAGGATGAATACACATTTATTCATGTTTCCTCAGGAGATCATACATCACCTCTGTTCACCAAGTATACCTCTTTACTTTTATATGGCACACATACACAAGCACAGAGATACAGATAATCAAATAAAAATACAAATGACTACCACAATTAGTTATAAACATTATTCTCCTTACTATTGTGAAGCCAAGAGACAACTGCAGTTAAACCAAACACTATGAAAATAATTTCTCTTTAACAAAAAGTACATGGCTATCAGTTAATGTATGTGTTTTCCTAATGGTAGCGAGGAGATGTCAAGTTTTATGGATAAAAATCACAATAAGGAATTGTGGCAAGTTGATTTTTATACTTTATTTTGCTAATTTATATTATATTCACATATATGAATATAGTGTTGAAAATTGAACAGTAGCCTAGTAAGAACTGAGGTGACAGGCAAGGCATCCTCTGAGGGATCCATTTCAATAGGGATACTATTGGCAACAGTATCTCTATAAGGAAGTTAATGAGTAAGTGAGTCAGATGTTTCACATCCTCTTCTATCAAGCCTGGGTAGAATGTGCTGAAATTTAATGTCCCACCATCAGTGCTGTAGAGTCTCTTTGAAAAAAAAAATTAGATAAAAATAAAACAACCAATAACAAGAACAAACAAACAAGCCAACCAAACAACAAACAAAAAAGAAGTAGCTGCAAGCAGCTGAGAGCTGCAGAGGTGGCAGCGGGGCTAAAGCCAGGCCTACTGGGCAGATCCATGGTCCAGCTATGAATGCTTAGAGAGAGAAAACTCTTCCCCAGAGCGTTACAATAAAACATCCACTCTCAGATGATTCTTGCTGAAATAACTTGTACACTTCATTCTATGTGGATAGGAACCGTATAAACATTTGGGCAGTTGGGTGGTATCTAGGAATAAATGCTTCCCATCAGCTCAGTCTAAGATGTTAGGCATGCTCTATTTTCATGGGGAAGGGCTTCTGGTGTTGTCCCTACATGATTTTATTGTCATGTCCCGCTCAGTGGGGTGCCTTAGTTTTATTTTTCCAGAATAAGTGGAGCTTAGCAGGGAGCTGGCCCAACTCAACCTTACCAGTTCTTCTGTCTGGTAGCATGGTGTATTGCCCCGCACAGAAAGTGAAGACATTTGCTGCTAAACCTGTGGAACTGACTTCCAGATACAGGATCCATATTATGGAAGGAGAGGACTGAAGACACCTGCCATAACTTGTCCTCATGTTTTCAGATAAACACTATGACATATGTGCCTATACATTATATACTCAGAGATAAATAGAAGTAATAGAAGAGGGTTTCACGCAGCCCAGGCTTGACGCAAAATCACTATCTTTTGGAGGATTAGCCTAGACTTCTAATTCTTCTATTATTACCTACCAAGTAGGGATTACATATACTCATGACCACATATGACCAATCTGTGAAAGTATTTATGGAAAAACAACATTCCATTATTTCTTAGAAATATACTTCATGTATATTTAGACATTATTATAACTGAGAAATTTTAATTTGTTCATTTTAAATATTGTGAGGTAAATTAAAGGGGTACTATATTATCTTAAATAAGTTCTAAAATTTTAACACAGGTGTTTATGTGTCTAATAATGATGTGAAAGTTTAACATCCCACAGGATTTCAAATATATAAAAGGCCCTTTGATACCACATAGATTGTCATGATTCCAGAGCAGACGTGTTTAACATTCTATCACTGTTTATTTTAATGTTAGATTAAAGTATTTTTAAATTGTCTCTAATGCTTTAAATTGTATCAAAGATTGTGTTTTAAAAATATATGTAGTAATTTTTTGTTATCTGACAGGGGCCCATCCGTTTGTCATGGAAAATCAGAAAATAATATTTGAAATGTGATTTGTGTTGCAAGCCTGATACCTCAGTTAAGTGGAATTTTGAAAACTAATTATCTACAATATATCTAATTCATTTATGGTTTAATTTCCATCTATCATTGTCAGATAAAATAAATTATTTCACTTGCTAGTCCTGGTGTTCCTAACAAGCTTCTGATTGCTGAACTGAAAATTGGGTCATGCTGTGTTTTGAGCCTCTGGATTAGCATAGCTGCCAATATTTCAGTACTTCTAAAGAAATTGCTATAATGCACAAATTCAGTATCTCTAATTTTGCCACTGAAATAACTCCAAAGCAACTTCATGAAAAGTGATAGTCTCCCTATTAGAAAAAAAATCACTAAATGACTAAATGAATCACAAAAACTAATATGGCAGATCAAATAAATCCCATAGTTAAGGAAACATGATGAAGCAATGATGTTTAGAGAAACAGGTACATAGGTAAATTTGCTCACTCACTAATGAGTAACAATGTCTGTGTCTAGGGGACAGAAAGAGGAGCAGCTACATTTATCACAAAACCCATTAGCACCCCACTTTAGAGTCTGCTTTTGATGGATATAGAAAAGGAACTTGAAATAAGCTGAGGTGGGAGATGCAAACAGCAAGAAAAGAGGACTGTGCCCTCCTGTGAAGTCTGAATCCTAGTGGCTGGAGTAATAGACAGCATTAGCAAGAGAGGAACTGACTCAGAGGTATGTGGCCTTTGGGTAACGTCTTTGATGATATTTTTACTGCAACTACAGAACAAGTCAAATAGCGTTTCCTGAAACCTAAGCAGAATATCAAGGTTTTAAATAAATAACCAACCAATGAAATAAAAATAAAGATTTATTGTTGGATAATAAATCTCTACTTGGACTTGGTTAGCTGAGTTAGTATAACATACTAAAAATAGATTGGGAAATTTTATATAGTATGCTTTTTAATTAATTAAAACAGAGAGAAAGAATTTACATGGCTTAGTGAGTGATAGAATTTGGTTTCCAGTCTGAGAAAATGAGTTCAATACCAGATCAAACTTTCTAGAAGGAAAAAACAAACCTCACAAGTTGTCCTCTCACCTCACAGGTATACTATGCTCCCTCCCCCCCCTCTCTCTCTCTCTGTGTCTGTGTGTGTGTGTGTGTGTGTAAAGAAATTATGTAATTGTAATACTAAACAAAAATAAGGCATTTAATTACTACTGAGAGGAGAGTCAATTTTCTCCAGGGATGAGCACCTGAGCCCGTCAATATTATGTCTTTCCAAGTGGTCGTTCCTAATTAAACAAATTTATGGGAAACATAAAGTAGATTCTACAAAATGTATCTATATCTACCTATGTGTACACATGTATATATGTAATAATAAATAAGAAAATGTTATGAATTTGAGAGTGAGTAGGGTCCACCAAAGGTCTTCAAGGGGAGAAAGGGATGTGATAAAATGTTGTAAATATAGTAATTGTATATAAAACTCTCAAAAATTAAATTTAAAAGAAATAAAAACTAATATATTTTTAGATGATTCTGTATTTTCTTTCCCATTGACCAAACAAATGAAAGTGGTTAGCTCTGCTCTGTTAGTGAGTATAAAATTTACTTGTATTATGAAAAAAGACAAGTTCCTACCTATATACCACTAGATGATCACTACTTGGATTGTGTACATATATGATATCTATCCAGTGTCATGTAAATTAATAAAATCTAAACTAATTAAAATCCTTCCCAAGAATGAATAAATAATGTGCACCTATCCAACCAAGCCTAATAGCACCCATGTTAACCATGAGGCATTACAAGCTCACTTTTATTCAGAAGCTAATTTTTATT
Organism: Montemys delectorum; assembly: GCA_019843815.1. Lineage (NCBI taxonomy): Eukaryota > Metazoa > Chordata > Mammalia > Rodentia > Muridae > Montemys > Montemys delectorum. The sequence continues at coordinate 10,541 of JADRCD010225765.1, read as the reverse complement.
ATTTGTTTGTTTCATACACAGGCATATGTATATGCAATATTTATGCACAAGTGGTCTTGAAGGTCACCAGAACATATCAGGCTTGCTGAATTACTACTTACTGGTGGTTTTGAGCTGCTGAATATGGGTGTGTGCGACCAAACTCAGAAACTGCTTGAATGAAGCCTCTGTGTTGTTTATTTATGCCACAATCTCCTAGGAGACATCCCAGTCCTTGATCTTACAGTCTCTGCCATTATTTTCCAAAGAAAGCATTGTATTCATTTTAATTTGTATCGAGCCTAAGTTTTCTCAAGCCAAGGTTGTCAGAAGAAACTGACACTAATTCCGGCTAAACATCTTCGCACTAATTTATTTCCAGGCTGCTTTAAAGCTTGATATTTTATATAAGAGATGATGGGCAGTTTGATTGAAGGCTTAAAATATTTAACTTAAGCATTATTTCAATCTAATACATCATATTTGGTTTCAGGGAGGGTGTTTGGTACTGCTGCAGTCATGAAGGGCTTGCTGCTCCTTAGTGAACATTTCCTATCAGGAGGACAATATTACATCTTATTGAACAGACAGAGACAGGAAATGATGTCTGGGAAACATGTAATCTCAGGTTGTCTGTGGTACAGAAGGGTCTAGTCACAAGTCTATGGCAAAGTTCCCATTGCAGCAGGAGAGGGAAATTAAATGCCTCATTTTTCGAGCTTAATAGGTTTTAGTTCCTGCCTTCTGAAATTATATCTTTCAACTTTATCTACTTTGTATCGCCATGGTGCTTTAAAAGATTAAATATTATAGGGTCTACAGATAGTAATTGAGAAATAAAACATTCCCTTTGCAGGTGCAGCCTGTCAGCTTGCTAACATTTAACTGAGTGTTTATAGTGCTCTGAAAAGCTCTGTGAGAAAACAAAGCCTGTCATTCTGGCAGTCACTTTAAGTCATGCTTTGAAAAAAACCTTCAGAGGTATTGCCAGCTTCGTGCTAGATCTGATATGACGCCTATGCTCAGATACATCCATGATCAAATGTACGAAGACATAGGAAGGAAGGGATGTTACATTCTCCTTTCAGAGGAACTTTCCATGGGAATGAATTCAAATGTACTGAAAACTCCTTTCCAAGTTTTGATCCCCCACGGATATGGATGAAGCCTATCAAAATTGAAATATGTTCTTTCAGGGTGATAATGTGTCCTACCATCATTTTTAGCCTGTTGTCTTCTGTTTTGTGATCTATCAGCTGAACAATTATTGTCTCAATGCTTGTCTGTATTGAGGCATTGATTTGACCTCAAAATTGCAATCATTTTACCGATTGTTTTTAAAATGGGATGGAAGAAATTTTTCCTTAGTAATTGGAAGAAGGCAATGACTCAACTGATTTCCTAAGGGAGATTGAAGTGGATATTCTGGAAAGCTGATATAGGGAGAAAATATATAAAAGGCTAATATAAAGAAAGAGAAATAAAGTCACTATTAATGAACAATTTTTACCTTTGAAATGTTTGATTTATATTTTATATTTTTAACTTATAAATCATTTTGTTTACCTTTCAAATGTTACCCACCTTTCTATTCTCTCCGCCATGAACCCTTTCCCCCTCCCCATTCTTCTTTTCCTCTAAGTGTGTCCTTCCCTAACCCACCCACTTCCATCTTATCCCTCTAGCATCATACTTCCCTGGGGCATCAAGCCTCCATAGGACTAATTGCCTCTCCCCCCTACTGATGCCAGATGAGGCAGTCCACTCCTATATATATTTATAGTGGAAGCCAAGGACAGGCCCATGTATAGCAAGGACAGACCCATGTAGAGTCTTTGGTTGGTATTTTAGTTGTTAAAGTCAATGATAGATTTTTTTCTTCTTTTTCTTTTTTAACATGGATTATTTTTATTTTTTCTTTCCATTTTTATCTTATATTTTACACTCCAGATTTTATTCACCCCTTCCCATCCACCCTCTGACTCTTCCACACCCCATACCTTTTCCTCACACCCTGTCTCCATGAAGATGTCCCCACCCCCACCCCACCTGACCTCTAAACTCCCTGGGTTGTCCAGTCTCCTGAGAGTTAGGCGCATCATCTCTGATTGAACACAGACTCAGCAGTCTTCTGCTGTATGTGTGTTGGGGGTCTCATGTAAGCTGGTGTATGCTGCCTGGTTGGTGTTCCAGTGTTTGAGAGATTTCTCGATATTCCAGATTAATTGAGACTACTATTCCTACTACAGGGTCACCCTCCTTCTCAGCTTCTTTCAGCCTTCCCTTAATTCAACAACATGGGTCAGTTGCTTCTGTCCACTGGTTGGGTGGAAATATCTGCCTCTGACTCTTTCAGCTGCTTGTTGGGTCTTCAGGAGTGCGGTCATGCAAGGCCCTTTTTTGCGAGCACTCCATAGCCTCAGTAATAGTGTCAGGCCTTGGGACCTTCCCTTGAGCTGGATCCTACTTTGGGTCCATCGTTGGACCTTCTTTTCCTCAAGGTCCTCTCCATTTACAGCCCTGTAATTCTTTCAGACAGGAAAAATTATGGACTAGACTTTTGACTGTGGAATGGCAAACCCCTCCCTTATTTGATGCCCTGTCTTCCTGCTGGAGGTAGGCTCTATAAGTCCCCTCTCCCTACTGTCAGGTGTTTCATCTAAGGTCCCTCCTTTTGAGTCCTGAGTCTCTCACCTCCTAAGTCTCTGGTGCATTCTGGAGGGTCCTCCCAACATCCTGCATCCTGAGATTTCCTGTTTCCATTCTTTTTGCTGGCCTTCAGAGAGGCAAAGTACATAGTCAATAAGACAAATGGAAACCTACAGATTGGGAAAAATGCTTTACTAACCCTACATCTGATAGGAGGCTCATATCCAAATTATATAAAAACCTGAAGAAGCTAACCACCAACAAACCAAACAACCCAATAAAAAATGAAATATAGAACTAAGTCAAGAATTCATAGAGAGGAATCTCGAATGGCTGAGAAGCACGTAAAGAAATGTTCAAAGTCTTTAGTAATGAGAAAAATACAAATCAAAACGACCCTGAGATTCCATCTTACACCAATCAGAATGGCTTAGATCAAAACAACAAGCGACAGCATATGTTAGTGAGGATGTGGAGAATGAGAGACACTCCTTCATTGCTGGTAGGATTGCAAACTGGTACAACTACTCTGGAAATCAATCAAGAGGTTCCTCAGAAAATTGAAAATAGATCTATCTGAAAACACAGCTATACCACTCTTGGGAATATACCCAAAAGATGCCCCACCATGACATAGGGGCATGCATTCTACTTTCTTCCTAGCAGCCTTATTTGTGATAGACAAGCTGAAAACAACCAAGATGTCCCACCACAGAAGAATGAATTCAGAAAATGTGGTTCATTTACTTAATGGAATACTCTCAGCTATTAAGAATGAGGGCATTTTGAGTTTTGCAGGCATATGGATAGAACCAGAAAATATCATCCTGAGTGAGGTAACTCAGACCCAAAAGGACATGCATAGTATGTACTCACTAATAAGTGGATATTAGCCCCCCAGAAAAACTACAGAATAGTCAAGATATGGTCCACAGAACTCAAAAATGTCAACAAGCTGAAGAGCCAATGTGAGGATGCCTGTGTCCAACTTGGGAGGGAGAAGAAAGCAACCACCAGTGGGGAGGAAGGTAGGGACCTGGAAGGGAAAGTGGATGGGAGGTTGGAGGTGGAGGTGAAAGGGGAACCTGATCTGGTATTGGGTGAGGGAAAAGGACTGAAGCACTGAGGGTCAGTAAAAAGAATTAATGGTAGATTTTTATGTTATGGTTTCAACTTTCAAAAGTTCTTTACAATAAATATAGTGTTCAATAAGGTTAAAATGCAAGATGATTCATGCCCTGTGGAACTTAAAACTAGAACCTAAACTTTGTACCGTAACACACTAGAGAAAGTCCTACAAAGAAAGTCTTCTATTTTGTACCTAATGAGGAAGTAAAAGACAGCGAATGATTTTGGAAAGTCATCCCATGTCCTAAAATTTTCAAACAAGAGTTTGAAGTTAAGGATAGACATGTCCTTATTATTTTATTTACTTCCCTATTTAAAAATATATATGTATATAAATATGTATATATATGTATCTTTGAAATAGTACTTTGGGTTCCAAAGCAGAGTCATTAGTCCATCTTATTTACTCAAGTAGAAAGTAGGGATTTCTTTCTGAATTGTCTGTCTGGATATTATCTGACACACAAAAGGCACCATCAATGTTTTTGTTCGTTTGTTTTGTTGGATTTAGTTTGGTTTGGTTTGGTTTTCCCTGAATGAAGTCTAGAGGAACTCTTTATCTACACCACATAATACAAGTCCAGCTTAAAGGGAAAAAAAAAGCAAAATGAATTAAAATCCATTTTAATTTCAATGAAATTCAGTGAATATTTTTAAAATCATTCATTAGTTTGGGGTGGGGCTACACGGTAGGGAGTAGAAACAGGAGGGCTGTGATCAGGATGTAAAGTGAGTAAATAAATAAAATAATAGAAACAAGTTAAAAGAATCATTAATATAACATATCTTATAATTTTAAAAAACAAGATATATTATATAAAGTAGAGGAATAATTCCAAAATAGAATTGGAGCAAATTATACTCATAATTAATAGAAAATATTATAAAAATATGAATTTTGACACTAGTTATTGATAATACTATTGCAGTCTTAATTAAATTTAAAATCTTCTATGAGACAAATTCACCAATATTTTTATAGTAAATATGATGATGAGGGATCAAAATTTCTAAATATAAAATGAAAATGTAAAATGATAGAATCTTTTAACAACTCAACAATATGCCTTTATAAAATAATTAGAAGTATTGTTGTAAGAAGATAGCAGAAAATATCAGGATAAGATCATTCTGAAATGAGCTTTTAAAGCTTAGGTGCACAGCAATCCCCACTAGATATCTCTAGGGCTAGACTGAGACTGTTAAACATGGTAAAAGAATAAGCAATTACTTTGTTAACAGAAAAGACAAGAGCCTAAATTATCTACTACATAAAGACAATCATTACTGAAGAACTCATACAATTCCTGATTAAGTAGGGATAGTTTTGTTATACTAATATTCTACTTTTATGTTCACAATAGCATTTTATGACATGTAAAATATATGTATACTATCATAAATGATAAACTTTCCTAACTGAAACCCTTATCTTTCTCAAAAAAGTATATTCAACCAAATGATGTTGAAGATGATACTAGAAATTTAGCAATTAATTTCTCTAATAAAGTATTAGTGTTCAGAATATATATGTATACATATTATATGAATGCATATATATTTATATTGCTTTTGAGTTTTAAAATATATTAAAAATCAAACAAAAATATGTTGAATAAATACATCACATATTTACCACACAGCTTGTGACAGATGTAATGGCAACTTGAAAAACTACAGAATGCTTTAGAATCTAAAAATTAAGAACAAACTAAAATACGTCAGTACAAATAGATCTAAATTAAAAACCCAAAAATCATAAGACAAAAAAAATAATGATTATGTTATACATATTAATGTCTCAATTGAACAATATTTTAACAAAATAACTAAAGTTTAATGTTATTTCGAGCTATAAATTTTAGTTTTATGAATGTTTCAGAGAACAAAAAATATATCAGTTAATAAATAAATTCATTGCAGTCATTTTAAACAATTAAAATTCTATGACTTAAGTTAAATGTGTTATAAAATTGTGATGTATTACCACAACGAAATATCAAACATCAGTTCAAGTAAGTCAATTAAATCCAGGTCAAATTATTCAAAACAAGGATCAAATGCCAGTGCAATTCAGCCTTTACAGAGAATGCATAAAGACTGCAATGATCAATTTTATAATTTTCTTATTTTTATTGCAAGATGGTTTTAGCTATTAGCTACACATGCATGGATTTTTTTGTTATTAGTTCATTGTGATAATGTGATCAACCATTTTCAATAGGTTATTAAATATTCCTTAAATATACTTAAAATATACTATATTATATTTTACTTAAAATATTAAACTTTACATATTCAGATTTTGAATCACATCATTTTGTTTATCTGATTTCCAGTACAAGTAAATTGATAATAAAATAAATAACCAGAGTTAATTTATTAATAATAGTTCAGTGATAGATCAATATTAAAAGTATGTTTGTTGCTTTAAACAACAACAGGTTGGGTGGCAGGCATGGGGAGGGGGGAGGCAACAGGGGTTTGTTCTTGTTTTTGTTTGATTGTTTGTTTTTTGGAGGAGAAACTGGGAAAGGAGAAATTTACATGTAAATAAAGAAAATATCTAATTAAAAAAAAATAAAGTAAAAAAAAAAACAAAGTGCTTACTTTTAAGGAATTCCATTATAAGTCAGTAGCCCGTCCAGTGGATGCATTTTCAGTAATTTTTAGTTAAGATTATATCACACTATTTGAGTCAAAGTTAATATAGTTGATAATAATAATTTATCAATCTTTTATTTCCTTCTCTTTTTTAATAATTTTTTACCTGCTTACTTACCTATGTAACAATTTGAAATATCTATACTCTATTGTGTTTATTTGTTTAAACTATGTAGTCATTTTTATTTTATTCATTTTATTGTAAATACTTTGTGAAAATAGAGATAAATTTACAAATTCATTTTATCTATTATCTATGCATAATTTGTAAAAGTAACATTAAAATATTATATATAAAAGTAAAATTAAAATACAACACATATAAAATACATATATATTCACATATTTTAAGTTACAATTAAGATACAAATATTACTTTTATGAATGTGAGAGCATCAGTTATATGATTTAAGAAAGGTATTCCTTTGATATATGTACGCATATATGCAAAAAAAGAGAGAGAGAGAGAAAGAGAGACAGACAGACAGACAGACAGATAATCACATTATCTTACCCCTATTAAGTAGCTATGTGACACTTTCATAGAAAACATTTTCTGTACATAGCTGACATTCCCTTTCGGTTTCATGTATTTTAAATGACTTTACACTTGTGGTAAAGTAACTTCCTTTACAGTATTTTCACTAATCCCTGATGTGCTTTAGTTATATAATCTTGCATATCCAATTTGAATAATTTGTAGTGATTTATGCCAAATTTTATGACTAATTAAAAAGAAGAAACATCAAAAGTACAGGTGGTGTCTCATTTCAATATCTGATAAGCTTGTGTTTATTATCTAAATCTGTGATTAAATATGAAACAAACATAATAAAGGATTAAAACATCTTTGTGTAATCAGATTACAACTAAAATAAATATTTTAATTATAATTGAGATACAGCATGCTAAGAAAATGTAATGTTATGAAATAATTATGGCAATAAGATTTCAAATAACTTCTGACAAAAGTATGTATAGTCAGTTTTTTATAATTTTGAATACACATTTTGTGTTTCAAGTCTTTCTTTCTTTTTTTTTGGAACAAATCTGTGTCTATTCTTGAGGTGGCATTAGAGAGGAAGGAGCAATGTAGCTGGCAGACCGTAGGACGCGACCTACAGTCCTACAGACAAGGAACTGGAGCTAGTTTCTTTGGGTAAACTAACTGTAAAGTTTTTTCACATCTACAAAAAGTATAGGCTACTGGTTAAAATGTCCCCTGGCCATTGATTTTCTTACTGAACCATTTTGGACATGAGCCTAAACTGCTTCTCTAGCAGGCAACAAACAGGGCCTCAAGGGAAGAGTATGTTTCATGGGCCAGTCTCCAGCAACACGAGATGTCTGACTTGTCTGCCAGGATCCTGGAAGTTGGATAGAAGGTGACACCCTTCTATGGGACCTGCTAGGTTAGGAGCGAGCCATCCATTCCATGATCCCAAGAAGTGTATGTCTATCAAGGCAAAGGATAGTTACCATCCCAGCATAAGGGCAATCTTAAGTTCCATGTGTGTTCACACAGGCAGAATACATGAAGGCTCTAGAAACCTTTCTGATTTCAGAGGTGGGGTTCCTGCAGGCTGGACCACCTTCCAACACTCCCTATTTCCTAACCCAGAGTCAACAGTTTTCTCTGGAGACGATTCCCCTACAAGTTCCTTGCACTCTTGGCTGAAGAACATTTGCGTCCTTCTCACTCTTTCATTCCTTAGGTTCTGATATGGATATATGTAATGTACACAATTCCTCCTCTCTTAAATTAACCTCCTCTTGCCTAAGCTTTTGGGTTTCTTTTGTTGTTGTTGTCTGTTTTGTTGTATTTTTGTTTTGTTTTGTTTTATTTTTTTATTAGAAACTGTCTTTGTTTACATGTCATATAGTATCTCCTTTCTCAGTTTCCCTTCTGAAAAAAAGAGATAAAATAAAATAAAAATAAAAACAAACAACAACAACTACAAAACACCCTCTTCCTTCCCCCTCCCCCTGCTCACCAATCAACCCTCTCCCACTTACCCTGGCATTCCCCTACACTGGGGCATAGAATCTTCCTAGGGCCAAGGGCCTCTCCTCCCATTGATGACCGACTTGGCCATCCTCTGCTACATATGCTACTGGAGCCATGAGTCCCCCCATGTGTACTCTTTGATTGGTGGCTTAGTCCCTGGGAGCTCTGAGGGTACTAGTTAGTTGATATTGTTGGTTGTCCTAAGGGGCTGAAAACCCTTCAGCTCCTTGGGTTCTTTTCCAAGCTCCTCCATTGGGGACCCTGTGCTCAGTCCAATGGATGGCTGTGAGCCTCTACTTCTGTATTAGTCTGGAACTGTCAGAGCCTCTCAGGAGACAGCTATATCAGGCTCCAGCCCTTCAAGGATAATAAAGGGAAAACTCCAACACAAGGATAAACAGGCAGAGAAAGCAATTTGGGAAACAACACCCTTCACAATAGTTACAAATAATATAAAATACCTCGGTGTAACTCTAACTAAGCAAGTAAAAGATCCCTTTGACAAGAACTTCAAGTCTCTGAAGAAGGAAATCGAAGAAGATCTCAGAAAATGGAAAGATCTCCCATACTCATGGATTGGCAGGATTAATATAGTAAAAATGGCCATCTTATCGAAGGCAATCTATAAATTCAATGCAATCCTCATCAAAATTCCAACTCAATTCTTCACAGACCTAGAGAGAGCAATTTGCAAATTCATCTGGAATAAGAAAAGACCCAGGATAGCAAAACTCTTCTCAACAATAAAGGAACTTCTGGTAGAATCACAATCCCGGACATTGAGCTGTACTACAGAGCAATTGTGATAAAAACTGCATGGTACTGGTACAGTGACAGACAGGTAGATCAATAGAACAGAATGGAAGACCCAGAAATGAACCCATGCACCTATGGTCACTTGAACTTTGACAAAGGAACTAAAACCATAGAGTGGAAAAAAGACAGCATTTTCAACAGATGGTGCTGGCTCAACTGGCAGTCAACATGTAGAAAAATGCAAATCAACCCATTCCTTTCTCCTTGTACAAAGCTAAAGTCCAAGTGAATCAGGGACCTCCACATCAAACCAGATACATTGAAACGAATAGAAAATAAAGTGGGGAAGAACCTCGAGCAAATAAGCACAGGGGAAATTTCCTGAAGAGATCACCAATAGCTTCTGCTCTAAGATCAAGAATTGACAAATGGGATCTCTTAAAGTTGCAAAGGTTCTGTAAGGCAAAAGACACTGTCAATAGGACAAAACGGCAACCAACAAATTGGGAAAAGATCTTTACCAACCTTATATCTGATAGAGGGCTAATATCCAATGTATACAAAGAACTCAAGAAGTTAGTCTCCAGAGAACCAAATAACTCTATTAAAAAATGGGGTGCAGAGTTAAACAAAGAATTCTCTACTGATGAACACCAAATGACTGAGAAGCACCTAAAGAAATGTTCAACATCCTTAGTCATCAGGGAAATGCAAATCAAAACAAATCTGAGATTCCACCTCACACCAGTCAGATTAGCTAGGATAAAAGACTCAGGTGAAAGCAGATACTGGAGAGGTTGTGGAGAAAGAGGAACGCTACTTCACTGCTGGTGGGATTGCAAACTGGTACAACCACTCTGGAAATCAGTGTAGCGGTTCCTCCAGAAATTGGACATAGCTCTACCCAAGGACCCAGCTATACCACTCCTGGGCATATACCCAGAAGATGCTCCAACATGTAATAAGGAGACATGCTCCACTGTGTTCATAGCAGCCTTATTTAGAATAGCCAGAAACTGGAAACAACCCAGATGTCCCTCAACAGAGGAATGGATACAGAAACTGTGGTATATCTACACAATGGAGTACTACTCAACTATTAAAGACAATGAATTTATGAAATTCTTAGGGAAATGGATGGATCTGGAGAGTATCATGCTCAGTGAGGTAACCCAATCACAAAAGAACACACATGCTATGCATTCTCTGATAAGTGGTTATTAGCCCAGAAGTTTGTAATACAGGAAAAACAACCCACAAACCACAAGAAACTTAAGAAGAAAGAAGACCAAAATGTGGACATTTCATTCCTTCTTAAAAAGGGGAACCAAATACCCACGGAAGGAGTGGCAGAGAT
>JADRCD010225764.1:0-25361 GCA_019843815.1 Montemys delectorum | reverse complement strand
TCCCACCAGCTGCCTCTCAGGACCCCTCTGAGGCTGCTGTCCCCAGCGGGGACACTTAGCCCTATTGAACTGCAAAGGCCGCTAACCACCTGCCTCGCTGGAGGCGGAACTGTGTAGCTACAGCCTCCGCGGAACGACAGCCTCCGCCCTTTTACTCAGCGCAGCCCTGCGATCACTCTTCTTGGGAGGTGGTCACATCCGAATCTCAGCTGAACCCCTTTTTAAATGTAAAGGAGCCCGTTTCCTCACGATTCTGGTTCCGTTCCCCCAAACAATTAGGAACCCCCTAGTTTTGTTGGGGTTTCTGCAGTTCCTGCACATCGGTTTTTTGGGGAGGGTGCACACACCTTCCAGGTTGAACCCGGGGCTGGCGTGAACACCACTCAGCCCTAGATTGGGCCAGGGTCTGCGGGCTCAGGAAGAGTAGCTTCGGGAGGTCCCACCCGACGGTCACCAGGTGTATAATAGGAAAAGCCACTCAAGGTCAAGATGCGTGGGGGCGGGGGCCAGGTGGAGACACACAAGCTCCAGGTCCCGCGTCCCTTCTTTCCAAGGGCGCCGTAGCCCCAGAAACACCCTAGACTGCTATACAGAGGGAAGAAGATTTAAGATCTAACAGTTCCCTGCCGGAGACTTTTCCTATGACCAGCTAGCTGCTTTGCCATGAGAAGAGTGGGCAGCGTTGACCGATGCTGCCGAGTGTCCACACCTCCCCTCCCCTCGGCCAGCGACCCCTTCCCCCACCCGGGTTCTTCCTCCCTCCCTCTCTGGAGACCCACTGACCTTGGGAAGGCGCTGACCCACGGTGGCGGAGCCTCTCCAGGCAACCTTCGAAGCTGGAGTGTAAGGCTCAAGCGCTGCCGGTACCCGCTGGCTGGTCCGTGTCCTCCACTGCGGCCCGGAGTATGCGGAGCTCCCTTCCCCCACGCCTTATAATTTAATCACATGAGATATTAAATGATCAAGCCGCTCATTAATCATCACTGGAGTTGTTGGGACTGAGCACGGAGCCTTGTGTTTTGACAGCCCAGAATGGTTCACTCAGCTTCGGGTGCGTCTGGATTTGGGGGATGGGGACTCTCTAACCACTCTTAAGAGATACGCAAGCCCCACGCGGATGGATGGGACCTCTTCCTTAGGAAAAATTTTTTGGGAAAGCGTAGTCCCAGCTTTAGCGTTCGGCTGAGAGTTTGTTGGAAGCCCATACACATCTTCTGTTTTCCTAAAATTTAGATTTTAATTAGAGTGATTTACATAGACAGTCTACTTCAATCAATAGTATCCTTATTTGCAGTTTTTCAGGAGGGTGAATTTGACCGAATCCCGCGTCCTCTTTATTCACTGTGGATAGTGTGAAGTTGAGGTGTCCGAAATGCAGATGGAGCCAGATCGGTGAAGACGGTTCCAAGGATGGTTTTCTAAACTCCAGTGCAATGAGGCTGTCCTGTTTTTTCTGCACACCACAAGTGCTAATAAAGAAAAGACAAATAAATGTTTTCTGTTAAATACCTATGTGGGGGTTTCATTTGTAAACCATAAACTTATTTTATTTTCATGCTTCCCACTTTCCTATTTTTACTAACTGGATCTTTTAAAATGAGCAAACCAATCAAGGTTACATTATGATTTAATTATACATACAAGAAACAAGTGCCTATCAAACGTTATCTTGGTGCAAAGCTCTGTGGCTAGCCCTCAGCATTTAGGCTCACATGCCTGCAGAAAGAATAGACAAAAAGGAAGTCATTCCTATCCTGGAAAGAAATACTAATCTGTCAAACAACATAGACATTTTAAACTATCCTGACATTCTGTTTTAGAAGAGATCTAACTCTCACACCCAGTTTCCCTAAGCTGAGCCAAGAGGGCCAGGAGGGCCAGGAGGGCCAGGAGGGCCAGGAGGGCCAGGAGGGCCAGGAGGGCCACGAGGGCCACGAGGGCCCATATCTGTAAATAGAGACTTGGAGCTGGGTAGTAGTTAAAGTTTTCTGCAAAAAATCTTAGACCCAACCCATTTGTTTTCTCTTTAAAAATATGAAATAGGCCAGATGCTGTGGTGCTTGCCTGTAACCCAGCACTGCTTGGGAGGTAGAGACCAAAGAATCAAGAGTTCAAGGTCATTCTTAGCTGAAAAGCTAGTTGGAGGTTGGCAGGACCTACAGAAGACCTCGTCTCAAAAAAAAAAAAAATCTCAAATAAGTAAATCAATAAATAAAAATATAAAATAAAACAAATACCGAACCAGGATATGCTCAAAATTCTTAGAAACTCAATTAGATTTAATTTTCCTCCTGGTGTATGAGGACAATTCAGTAAGCAAGTAAGTATATAAATCCTGGTCCTGTGGTTCCACTTTATCACAGAGTATCATCAATAATATTAAATGTGTCGGAGACTATTCATGAGATATTTTCTTTTCTGTTACTCTGTTGTCTGCATTTTTCTACCCTGCTCACTAACACACAAAGAGATAGATAGGTATCAAAACCGAACACACACACATGCACTGCTAGGTGAAATTCATAAATCCTACAGAAGCTAGTGCAGGGGAGAGAAAACATAATGTGGTATAATTTTTTTTTTTTTTTTGTAAGCCAGTGGAGGAAAAGAAAATCTTGACTATCTTTATCCAGGCAGTCATGCCTGCGTCTGTTGCTTCTGTTCCAAATGACAGGGACATGTGTTGTCAGGGACTGAGAGATCGCTTTGTATCCTAGGAGTTAAAGTGGGCTGTTGGCAAATGCCTGTATCTGAAGATTTTGTTCTAAACATGGAGACTTTGAACATAACCTGAATTAGAGGGCTTGGTTCTATCCTCTTCTGAAATGTGAATTGAGGAAATACACTACATGAAATGCCTTCAAAACAATAGAAACACAAAGTTTACTTGACTAGAAATCTAAACATGGGGGAAATAATTCCATTTATTTGTTCATATTGCTGGGTTTTGTTGTTGTTGTTTTTTTCTGCTTTGTTTTTGACTTTTTGAGACAAGGCTTCACTAAGTAGTCCAGGCTAGCCAAGAATTAATGATCTTTCTACTTCCCTGGTCCTGGAATTAAAAGTCTGCACCGCCCTGTCAGTTTATATGGCTGCTTTTGTCCACATTGCTGACTGTTCCTGGTATGTTTCTGAAATATGTACTTAACCCAGGGACTTTATGGAACTTGTTCACAACTTACAGCCAAAGCAGGAATTCACATTTCTCACTTCCTAGACCAGTGTTCCTGTTTAAGAAAGCTAGTTGTAAAATTTTAATCAGTTCTGTTTTGAAAACTCTCTCCATCACCCACTTTTGTTTTCTGAACCTCTTTTGGAACAGAAACACTACCAGGAAGTAGCTTCATTAATGTGAGTGGCCACAGCCAACCAACTAACCTCTGTCACAGTAAAAGCAGGTTTCCTGGCACAGTTAGTTCTGCCTCAAATCAATTCCTGCCTGAGTTCTTAATGGCCTGTAGGTTTCAGATTTGTCAAGCCTTTCATTCCCAGTCACCAACACATTTAAATATATATGGGTACTCCCACACAATCATTCTTTAATACCCCTTAGATCTTTAATCTTAGACCATCTGAAGACCAAAAGAAAGAAAAATCCATGGGTGTTTGAGTCCTATTAGTCATCATATTTACATATAATCAGAACACACCTTCCTTATATACTTTATTCTATGTATTTATTTGTGAGAAAGGGCTTCAGTATGTGGTTCTAACTGGCTTGGAATTTGTCACGGAGACCAGGTTGGCCTTGAATTTACAGTGATTGTCCTGCCTGACTCCTGAGTGCTGGAATTGCAGCAGTGTAACCCCAAGACCAGCTTCTGGCCTATATTTTAATCAGCTCTAGCAAAAAAAAAAAAAAAAATTATTTATTTATTTATTTTAGTTTTTGGAGACAGGATTTCTCTGTATAGCCCTGGCTGTCCTGGAACTCATTCTGTAGACCAGGCTGGCCTTGAACTCCTAAATCCGCCTGCCTCTGCAGTTGTATTTAGATACTTATGTACTTATATACTGAAGTACTTAAATACTTAAGTAGCAAGTATTTAAGTAGTTGTTACATTGTACTGTTTGGGAGTTGATGAGAAGAAAAACAGGTCTATACGTGTTCAATACAGAAGCCATCTTTGTTGGCCTAACTAAACACAGCACAAAGGTGTGACAATTTTACAAAAATCCTCAGAGATTCAGCAGATAAAGACTTCCTTCCTAAGCCTGGAAACCCAAGCTCTATCCCCTGAACCCAGGTAAAGGTGAAAGGAATGAACTCACTCCACAAGGCTGTTCTCTGACCTTCCAGCTGGGCACTATGGCATGCATACCATGCCCCTCCCCCATGTAGGAATAAACACAATAATGAATGGTTTCTATTCTTCTATTCTCAGTTGGCTAAAACAAACAAAAGGTTGCTTCTCAGGCATGGCATGGTGGTACATGCCCTTAGCCCCTGCACTTAGGAGGCAGAGGTAGGTAGATCTCCAGTGAGTTCAAGGCCAGCTTGGATCTAGAGAGTTCTAGGACAGCCAAGCTACAGAAAAAAACTAGTCTCAAAGAAACAAAAACACAAATCAAAACAAACAAACAAAACAAAAAGATTGCTTCTCTGATCTGATAAGAATTCTGATAAGGGCCTTGGGTAAAACCCACTTAGCTGAACCTAGTAACACAAGAACCAAAGACCAACGTTTGTCAGAAATCAGAAGGGAATCGATGTTGGCTACCACACTCTGTCTCCTGTCTCCATAGTGATTTTTCCTACACTGAACTTTCAGCTCTCCCCAGAGTTTATTGTCCTCAGATTCCTAAGGATCATTTACAAGTGATTTCACAATCCTTAAATTTATGATGTGTGTTTTGTTCTTGCCAAGACAAGCAAAATACAAAATAATAAATAAATAGTAACAAATAAAACCCACGTAGGACAATATGAAAAGATGAATGAATTATTAAAAAAATAGGGCCTGGAGAGGTTATTAAGTCAAACAAAACAGTTTAAACCTCAAAATACTCTAGGATTTCATGATAGTTTTGTTGATGCTTTTGGAAAATAGTGGCCTTGACCCAGTTCTATAGAGAAAACAAGAAGTCTAATTATTCTACTGTTCTTAGATTCCTAGCTC
Source organism: Montemys delectorum (assembly GCA_019843815.1). NCBI lineage: Eukaryota > Metazoa > Chordata > Mammalia > Rodentia > Muridae > Montemys > Montemys delectorum. The sequence continues at coordinate 20,241 of JADRCD010225764.1, read as the reverse complement.
CAACTTTTTGTTGTTGTTGTTGAGATTTGAAGGGTGATGAAAACTTTGTATTCCATTAGTATCTTCAAAGCTGATAATGTCTTCTTAAAAAAAAAAAAAAGAAAGGAAATGAACCTTTTTTAGTATATTTGTATGTGTGCCCAAAGATGATGGTATCATAATTTCCAATGTGTAAGTTAGAAGTATATTCTTACAGAGAAATTCGTATCGAAACCATAAAATAAGCTAAAGAAAAAGAAGAAATTAGCCAGCTACTCAAGAGGCTGTGTCAGGAGAATTGTAAGTTCAAGGCCCACCCAGGCAACTTAGCAAAAGCTTGTCTCAAGATAAAAAGATTTTTAAAAGGCTAGGGTGGGGGGGGGCAACATTTGGGATATAATTTTAAAAACATAATTAATTAAAAATAAATTAATAAAAAGCTAGGGTAGTAGAGAATCTAGCTAGCATGTGAGAATTCCTAAGTTCAGTCCTCAGTATTAGAGAAGGAAGAAAGGAGAAGGAGCCTGGGCTACAGAGTGAGTTCCAGGCCAGCCAGGGCTACACAGAGAAACCCTGTCTCAGAAAAAAAAAAGAAAGAAAGAAAGAAAGAAAGAAAGAAAGAAAAGAGAAGGAAAGGAGGGAGGGGGAAGGAAGGAAGGAGGAGGGGAGAGGGAGGAAGGAAGGAAAGAAAGAAGGAAGGGGGAAAAGGGAAAAGGGAAAAGGAGAAGAGGGTAGACCAGAGAAAGGAAGAGAAGGAAGAAGAGAGGAAGGATCGAAAAGGAACTGAATCATAGAGACCATTTTCTAGAGATTGAACATGTTCCATGTGCTTTTCAATACCTAGTTGGCTCGAGTTTCTCTCATTTTGTATCAGTACTTCCAAAGTATAAAATTATTTACCTCTTCTACCATTTCTTTTCTTTTTGGGGGGTGATGGTAGTGGTGGTGGTGGTAATTGTGGATTCTCATGTAGGTCAGGCTGGCCTCAAACACACTATATAGCCAAGGATGGCCTTAATTCCTGATCGTCCTACTTCCTCATTCTCCCAAGTACTAGGATTACAGGCATGTACCACCATGATCAGCTTCCTTCCGCTTCTTATTTTAAGTTCATATACTTTAGTCTGAAGAAGGAGAGCTGCAAAGACTATTGTTTCTGATCTTAAGCCAGAAATTCAGCAGATCTGTGACTGGAGGACAAACCTAAGGCTGGCCCAGGTTAGCACTTGCTGCTCATGTCCAAAGTCCTCCCTTCAGTGTCTAGAGTGTGTCCATTAACTTCCTCAACACAATTCCTGGGTGTAGAAGACACCTGAGATTATAGCAATAAATTATAGAAGAAACTCCATAATAAGTCTTTTAAAAATATTTATTTTTATTTTCTGCATATGTGTATTTTGCCTGCATGTTTTGTGCACCATGTGTCTGCTGAGGCCAGAAGAGGGCCCAGGATCCCTTAGATCTGGAGTTACAAATGACCACCAGCTTCCATAACGGTGGTGGGAATGGAACCTGTGTCCTCTTCAAGAGTAGTAAGTGCTTTTTGACTGCTGAACCATCTCTTTAGCCCCCATAATACGTCTTAAAATAGTCTGATTTCTTTCTTTTTTAAAGTTTGTTTTGGTGAAATTTTGTTTGTTTCTTTTCTATATCTACACATTTCATTTCTATATGAATTCTATAATCATTTTATCAGTATCTCAAAAAAAAAAAAGAAAAGAAAAAAAGAAAACCTGCTGGGAATTTTATTGGGATTCCATCGAATATTTAGTTTAATCTGGGGATATCTGTTCCCTCAGCCATGTTGAATGTCCTGATCAGGATTGTTCTCAACTTACTTACAAATCCTTTTTTTTTTTTCCCAAGACCAGGTTTCTCTGTGTAGCCTTGGCTTGACTGTCCTGGAACTCATTCTGTAGATCAGGCTGGCCTTGAACTCACTGAGATACACCTGCCTCTGCCTCCCAAGTGCTGGGATTAAAGGCGTGCACCAAGCCACTTACAAATTCTTTAACTTCTCTCAGCAGGTCTCACAGTTTTCAGCGTATTAGATTTTCACATTTTACACCAGGTTTATCTTGAGATAGCTCATATTTTAAAATGCTATCATATCTTACCCTATCTTGTGTTGTAACAGAATACTCAGAGACTGAGTAATTTATAAACAAAAGAATTTTATTTGGTTTGTGATTCTGGATGCTGGCAATCCAAGAGGAGACAGCTGTGTCTGATGAGGGCCTCATGCTGTCTGGGGACAAACAGAGGACAAGCAGGTGTGTCGGGAAGAAGAGAACACAGAGTGATCTCATTTCATGACAACCCACTCACTGGCAAGAGTCTACCAATGCCAGTCACTTGTTAAAGGTGGTATAGTCCTCAACACTGTCACCCTCAGGAGCTAAATGACAATATGAGTTTGGGAGATTTTCAAATAAGAGCATAGTGCAAGTAGTATGATGATCATGCTTTTTGTTTTGTTTTGCTTTGCTTTGTTGTTTGTTTGTTTGTTTGGTTTGTTTGTTGGTTTGTTTGTTTTTTCAAGATAGGATTTCTGGCTGTCCTGGAGCTTGCTCTGTAGGCCAGGCTGGCTTTGAAATCATAGTGATCCTCTTGCCTCTGTGCTGGGATTAAAGGTGAGCACCACCACCATTTGGCTGTGATGGTTTGTTTTGACATCTGTCCTCCTTTTAAGCTCTCTCAGGGACCTGTTAGGGAGATGAAAGCTTGGCTAACACAGTGGTTTTTAAAACTTTTCAACCTCTGATTGCTTCTTGTTGTTATATAAAAATACAATTGGGTTTGTGCATTGCTTTTCATTCTCCCACGTTCTCAGCAAGTTAGGAGAAACCAGAATGATATCGCTTGGTTTTCATGTTCCCCATAAATCTGTAGCTTAATATTTTAAATTTTACTCTCTCTCTCTCTCTCTCTCTCTCTCTCTCCCACTCTCTCTCACTGTGTGTTCGTGTGTGTGTGTGTGTGTGTGTGTGCGCGCGCGAGCGCGTGCGTATGTGTTTACAAGCATGCATACCACAGCACACATGAGAGATCAGAGGACAACTTTCAGGAACTGATCTCTCTAAAGAAAGTTTTGGGGATTGAACTCAGACCATGAGGCTTGCATGGCAAGTACTGTTTCCCTGGAAATGTAATGTAGATTTTAAAGGGTTATCCTCTATTTCTCTGCCTCCTATGAGACTTGAACAAGAGTATTAACTCTGAGTGTTAGGAAAAGAAAGACAGACCTTGTGGTGCTGTAGTGCTAACCGTGGGGTCCTATATGTTAAGAACACAGCCAGTGGCTGAATCATATAGCTCAGGCTAGCCTCAGACTCACAGCAATAATTCTCTCTTAGCTTCTTGAGTGCTGGGGCTATAGACACATACTACCACATTCAGTGCTGCCTGAAGACTGTATTCAACCTGTAAGTTTTGGAGGGACACAAATAAGACGATCACAGCTGGGGAAAATTCCCAGAAGCAAACGACCCTCAGTGAGTAAGGAGGGTGGGCAGGTAGACTGAAAAACCTGCTTACAGTTGGGTGTAGAGCTCAGCAAGGAGCAAATGCTTAGCATGCCCAGGACCTGGATTTCCCAGCACCAAAAAGGGGAGGCAAGAACCTACTTCCTCCATCTTCAGTCAAGGTGATTCTGCTTGTTCCTATAGAGTCCTTTAGAGGCTGAGCCACAGCTGCCTGTCTTGATCATTTGCCCAGTAAGGTTCCTAATATCTGCTGTCTTCCCTTGGGTTTCACATCATTTCTCTCTCAGCTACTTCCTGGGCCCTCCACCTAAGTAAATTTGAATTATGGCCCCAAACGTCATCTTGGACTACATTTTGGAGAACTGAAATAAAAACAGGTATTTGGGGAAATGGTCAAGCTGATTAATAAATAGTAAAGCTAGGAGAGAAACTCTCTTAGGGTTTCTATTGCTATAAAAAGGCACCATGACCAAGGCAACTCTTATACAAGACAACATTTAATCGAGGCTAGTTTACTGGTTCTGAGGTTCAGTCCATTATCATCATGGTTGGAAGCATGGCAGCATCCAGGCATGGTGCTGGAGGAGCTGAGAGTTCTACACCTCGTTCTGAAGGCAAACAGGAGAAGGCTGTTCCCACGTGGATAGAAAGAGGGTCTCAAAGATCACCCTATAGTGACCACTGCCTCCAACAAGTTCATACTTCCCAAATAGTACCGCTCCCTGGCCACAGGAACACAGGTCATCAGACTTTACACTATGTCTTTTAGCCATCCCATAAGTGGAATGGTGCACTCAGGTCACCCAGGACACCATGTCCAAAGATCTATGATTGATACTAACAATGTAGCACTACCTTTGTCGGGCCTTATGGGTTTCACTTCCTGTGGCCCAAAACAGCTGACAAACCAAGAAAAGATTAGGATTGAGGTCTCAAAAACATTTTAAGGATAATATCTCAAAGACAGAGGAATAAAGATGGTATAGAGTGCTAAAAACAGTCCAATGGAAATAGAGAGAGGGGATTTCAGTGGTGGAGCACATCTGTATGCATGATATAATGCTACAGGTTTCAGAAAGCTCAAAGGTGTTGGTCAGTAGCATCTACTGGAATATATGCTTGTGTTACCGGAGTTGTTAGGGTCAGATCCTGGGACCTGGCAGCCCTAGCAAGCTAGACTCGGCAACCTATCCTCAAGAGGCCAGTGAAGAGAGACAGGTAACGGTGAAAGTGAGGAAAGGGACTTATTTGATGCAGCCACATGGAAATGGGATAAACCCAGCGTCCTCAAGTCTGCCTTCGGGGCACTGGCATAAGGTTCAGGTTCAGATAGAAGGCAAGAGGTATGTATAACTAAGTAGTCCTAGTTAGCTGTGGTCCTGCCCATTACTGGCCCATTATTGTCTCTCTAGAAAGACAGTCTACCATGTCAGAGCTGTCGCTCTGGTTGGCACCAGGCTTAAGCCTTTTCTCCCTTCCAGCATGAGATTTGTGGGGAAATTCCAACTTCTTGGGGACTAATGATTTAAGAGTATGAGTGCTAAAGGGAAAGAGACAAAGGTCTCTCCTTAGAATATTTTTGCCAGGGCTGGAGAGATGGCTCAGCGGTTAAGAGCACTGACTATGCTTCCAGAGGTCCTGAGTTCAATTCCAAGCAACCACCTGGTGGCTCCCAACCATCTGTAATGAGATCTGACGCCCTCTTCTGGTGTGTCTGAGGATAGCTATGGTGGGCTTCCATACGTAAAATAAATAAATAAATGTTAAAAAGGAATATTTTTGCTCCTGCCACAATGATCACATTGTCACAAGCACAGCACTTGAGCATGGCTGACAAATGACCTCTTGAGTAGTGAAATCATGGGTGGTCTGTGATATTTTATAAAGATGTCTACCCTGGTGACATTTCAAAATTGAGTTCAAAAAAATAGAAGTTACTGCATTAAACAGCACCATCACTATCACAGTATATGAAGCAAAAATAAACTTATCAAAGGAGGGCTCATTAGATGAATTGTGTCAGGTAGTACCCACTACAGGAAATGCCTCATAGCTATTTAAAATCTTGAGGTGCAGGGCTCGAGATATGGCACTTGCTGCTCTTGGAGAGAGGACATAGTTTCAGCTCCTAGCACCCACATCAGGTGGCTCACAACCATCTGCAACTTCGGTTCTAGGAGCTCCAACACCCTCTTTTGGCCCCCTCAAGCACCTGCCTACCGTGCACACACAGACAACCCAGTGCACACATGTGCATATAAAATAATAAAAGATAAAATAAATCTTGACGTAGCTGTATAGATGTCCGTCTATCTCTCTAAGACACACTGGACAAAACATAAAACAGTGAATAAGAAGTAGTGGAGCTGGCTAAGCAGGTAAGGACACTTGCCATCAAGACTGATAACTTGGGCTGCAGAGATGGCTCAGCAGTTAAGAGCACGGACTGCTCTTCCAAAGGTCCTGAATTCAAATCCCAGCAACCACATGGTGGCTCACAACCATCCGTAATGAGATCTGATGCCCTCTTCTGGTGTGTCTGAGGACAGCTACAGTGTACTTAGATATAATAATAAATAAATCTTTAAAAAAAAAAAAAAAAGCCTGATAACCTTGGTTTCGATGCCCAGGACCGCATGTAGTAGAAGGAAAGAACCCATAAGTTGTCATGTGACTTCCACAGGCATAGTTTAGCATGTGTCCCCTCTACTCTCAAAAAAAAAAAAAAGACTTAAATTAAAAAATATATATTTAAAGTAGTATCATATCTACCTATAGACACAGACAGATATGTGTTTGAATCGCTCAAGAAAGCCACATTAAGAAAGCAGGAGAGGAAACTGGAGGCTTGCTGGCAGGGATGAGAGGATATTTTTCATAATATATCTTTTCACACCTGAATTTGCATGATTATTGCCTCTGACACAATAATGAAGAATAGGAACTCCTGCAAGCTAGCCTCCACAAAAAAACAAAAAGTGAAACCAAAACCCCAGGCCATTGCTTCGTTCAGGACCATGAGGTAAGCAAGGCCGAGCCCTTTGATCCCACTCTGCCTCCTGCAGGGCTATTTTCTCACCTTCCAAAGAAACAATGCCAGGCTGTGTTGATTGGAATAACTCTACTCGGTATAGTTCAAAATAAGATAAGATAAGATAAAATAAAATAAAATAGCACAAACTTTACCATATTTAATCTTCTCAGCAGCCTTGAGAGAGGAGGGCACTGATACTGCCACCCCTTTTATAAGTGACAGCTTTGGGACACAGCAAAAATAAGTATTCTGCCCAAGGCACACACTTTGTAAGAGCAGGCAACAGTTTAGCACATCGATGATGTGCTGAGTCAAAATTTTCAACCTCTGTTCAACCACTTCTCAAGGACGAGGTGTAAGTACTTGGAGTAGGGAGAACGTTCCCCATGGCATCAACATCAAGGTGCCCCAAGAATGAATGAACCCTACATTTCTACAAAGACTCATGGATAATTGAACACGGTGAGAAGTGTAACATTCTCCACCAGTGCCTTCTCAACCCTGCAAACATGAACACACAGCTATCAAGTTAAATGGTGTTTATTATGCAAAACTCTTTAGTTCTAACCTGCCTGTGATCGCACCATCGTGAGAGAAGCTTGGAGTGTCTCTTTGTTCCCAACCCTTGTAGTTAGGAGGACATGTTGAACCCTGATGAGAAGTGCATCCAAGTGGCAAGCAATTATGAAATCCACCAAATGATTCTGGAGGAGAATCTTGGCATTGTAAAATCAAATCATGTGGGTTGTCAACACCTACAACCTGACACTCACACACTCAGGGCTGCAGACCTGTCCCTGCCTGCTGCACAAAGCCATGGTCCAGCTCCTCAGGGAGCAAAGTGTACAAAGATTTGTTGCTTTAGGGCTAGCCTGTGAAAGGGCTTCTACAGAGGTACAGTCCTGAAGAACTCAGGGGCAATGATTCAAAGACTTAATTGTAGGTAGACAAGGACATCGAGACAAAATGAGTCCATCTCATTAAACAATGCCTCTAACATTTCATTTTTCTGCTACTACTCTCGTAGTCTGTATTTTGGCTCTTATTTGGCTTTCTGGTAACTCAAGTATCCTAAACACTCTTTTAGTAGTTGTAGGTTTTTCTGATTTGAAACAAAACAAGGACATTTATTCATTGACTTTTTCATTTACTTACTTAATAATGTTGCCAGAATTGAAACCAGGATTTCACACATAAATTCTCTGTCCTTTTATTGGTCCACTGATATCTTTCTGTCTCAGTGTCTCTGAGTAATTCCATACCTTTCCATATTAGTCCAGTTTAACAGAGAAACAGAGCCAGCAGGCAATTTTTGGGGAGTAGGGTGGGAACTGGCTTACCAGATTGTAGGAGACAGCAGTCTTGTTTCCTAAGTCCTTTGAGTGGGTCAGACCCATCTAGGTATGGAGATGCTGTGGCTTAGATATGATTTCAATGTGTCCTCCAAGTGTTCATGTTTTGGGAGCTAAGTCTTCATCATAGTCTTGGTCTTGAAGTGGTAACACATTTCCCAGTTGACACTTAATGCAGAGTAATTACATCTGCATTACTGTAGGTGCTTCTTTCAGAGCGACAGCTCTTGTGGGACCTCAGGCTGTTCTCCTATCTTAGGAGTATGATTGCTAGCATTCTGTCTAAACTCCACTCCAGAATTACCTGGCAACAGCCAGGTATGCTACTCCCCACAGTTACCTGGCAATAGCCAGGTAGGCCTGACCCACTCCCTCCTCCCTCTCTTACTCTTGCTGCCCTCTTGCTTCTCTTTTGCCCTCTTGGGCTCTTCCCTTCCCCCTTCCTTTCCCCCTTTCTCCACGTGCTCATGGCCATGGCCAGCCTCTACTCTACTCTCTTCCTCTCTCTCTGCCTTTCTCTGCCTCTACTACACTCTTAACTCTCTTCCCCAAGCCCTGAATAAACTCTATTCTATACTCTACGGTTGTGTGGCTGGTCCCTCAGGGGGAAGGGATGCCTTAGCATTGGCCTGCTGAGACATCCCCTTCTCCCACACCTCACACACCCCCATAGAACATAATCCCTCTCTATTTATCTTTTTATAAACACATCAATGATGCTGCTAAAACTGCCTGGACCCTGAAACTACTAAAGCTCTCTGGCTTCTTGTGTTGTCATGTGATCTCTGTCATAGCTGCTTCACCATTCTAATGTCATCTGATATTAGGCCCTTGCTGAGATACAACCAAAGGGTCATTTGACCTTGGTCTTATGGCCTTCCAAAATATAAGCTAATAAACCCTTTTCATTTATAGTTTCAAGCCTCATATATTTTGTTATACCATAGAAAATAAACCAACAAAGGATCATCTGCTTTACTCAAACTCCTCTGATTTAAACATTAAACACATCTAAGAAAACTGTTGGGGTCCAGGAGTCATCCCACAAACCACACAAACACCGATCTCCGTCAGATAGGGATGGTTTATTGAATGCACACCCTAATACTGATTGATTAGGATCATACCTCAAAACTCAGGGGTGGAGTCGTGGAATTGAGTATATTTTCTGTCAGCTTATAAAGGAAAAACAAAACAAAACAAAACAAACCGTAATGATCTCATATGCAGGTGCAGAAGTGTTGTCTGGTGGTCAGCTTTGACTCAAGACATTTTAAACATAACAGTTCATATTGTCCTTTAATTTGATGGATCCTACAGAAAGCTTTGTGGAATATCTAACATGCAAAAGGCTCAATTAAATTTTTTTTTTTAAAAAAAGAACATGATATTTTTTTAAAAGGTAAAATTCTAATTTCAACATATTCCCAAATGTCATATCCTCACTTCATTAGATTAGAATAGTCTGGGGGTTGGGGTTGGGGCCTGGTCACCCACAGGCCTTGAGAGGCTTACAAAGGAGTAAAACTTTAGTTAGATATGTATAGGTTACTTTTCTTACTGCTGTAACCAAATGCTGACAGAAGCAGCTTAACATGGATTAGTTCTGGTTTGTGGGTTAAGAGGGAACAGTTTGCCATGGTAGGAAAGAGATGGCAGAGTTCATGATAGCACAAGTGTGTAGCTACAACTCATCACATCTGGGCAGACACAGGAAACAAGGAACAGGTAATTCTGATGCTCTCTTATTTTCTCTGTCTCTATTCATTCTGGGCCTTGCAGTCCCTGGGATGCTGCAGACTACATTCAGGATGGATTTTTGCCTTCCTTTAAATCTCTTTGGAAATACCCTCATCCAAGAGATGAGTCTCCTAAGTGATCCCAAATCCAATTAAGTAGACGATGATTAGTCATCACACTACAATCTGTAAAATAAACCTCAGTACACCAGCACTACATCGATGTAATATACTGAGTTGACAGAGTAACTAAAACTCACATCAGTGCTAACCTTACAACTGGGCAAGAGGGTCCTGCACTAGATCTACATATTACAGACTTGTTCTTGTCTCTTTCTGACTACTTCATGTGAGGTCAAGTACATGCCCGCAGGAGTTCATAAACATATATCTCCTAGAACACACTCCCAGAATCCAGGCATTTCCTACTCAGAGGGTCCCAAACTACTCTTCAGGATCTTCTAAGATCTCTTTCCTGGGACATTCTTACAAGGAACCATCACTCCTATTTAGTTTTAGGCCCAAAGGAGGCCTAAACATGTGGAATACAGATGGGATTTGTTGAATGGGGAGAAGTCAGGGTACACAGAGCCCTATTGTGAGTGAAGGGTCTCATCGTGCAACCCCGAATCTGGGGTGGGAAATTAGGGGGTGGATTAGGAAAGAATCAGAGAACTAAATTCCACCCTGTATTTCCATGTTCTTATGAAGATATATTGGTCAAGACAGGAGCAGAGACCCTATTTTGCTTATAGCCCATTATGCTGATTTGTGACATTTTGATTCAATAAAGTGTGTGTGTGTGTGTGTGTGTGTGTGTACGTGAGTGTTAGAGTGGACAAGTAGAGGTTGGAGGACAACTCTGGGAAATCAAAATCAAACTCAGATTGTCAGACCTGCAAAGAAAGCATCTTTAATTTGTTGAGCCACGCCCAGTCCTCTTTTTTTTTTTTTTTAAAGACAAGGTCTGTCAGGCCTGTCTGGAATTAGAGATCCTTCTGCCTCTCCCATTGAGTCCTGAGATTCCATGGATATATTCTATCTTTCAACATTTAGGCAGATGGTATGGGGAAGGAAGAATAAACAAAAATCATAATCTTGAGTTGCCGACCTTTGAGCATTTCATTACTTTCCCTAACTACCAATATGGTATTGTAAGTCAGAGCGCAATGGACATGTGCAGTGTATAGTGAGCGTGTCATGTCACAGGACAAGACGTGGACACGTGCTGCCAGAACAGCTTGGATTCATGATGCCTTGATTTTCAATTGAGTTTTGGTCATTACACATTCAGGAATGGTTTAACTGTTACTAAACCTTTTGACACCCAGCTCCTCACCCCCACCCATTCAGAAATGATACAATCCCCATGGAGTCCTGACTCACTATTAAAGAAGCTTTGGTTTAAGTGATGCTTTGCATGAAAACAAAACTACTGACTTGAGAAAAGAAACCTAAAAAAAGTCTAGAATAAGGAACCACAGTGACTACAAGTAGGTGTGGACAACATTTTTTTTTTTAACTTTCCTCTTCCAAGCGGGTTTTAGAATACAGTTGTCTTTCTTCAGGAAGCCTTTTACCATATTGATGGAGGGAAGAATAAAGACTGATACTGTGTTCTGGGGCTTTATAATCACTAGTTCCTCCCAAATGATCTCAGGTTAAGTTAGCCTTGTTGTAACAGTCTGCCCAATTCACTCTGGGGCACCTAGGCTTTTGTGTGGTCACATCTGAGCTGTGGGGCATAGGGTTTACGCCAATGCATTCTGTCTGGTGGCCTTGTTGGAGGATTGACTGCAGAAGTTAATGGTTTGATTCACAAAGAACTAGTTAGAAACCAAATCTGTATCCCCTGAAACAATGATGGCAACCCAAGCATTGAAAAACTTTCTAGACGGCATGTGTCTGTTGAGTATTTGTTTTTGTTTGTTTGTTTGTTTTGTTTTGTTTTTTTGGCTTTTGGTTTTTTGAGACTAGGTTTCTCTGTGTAGTCTTGGTTGTCCTGGAACTCACTCTGTAAATCAGACTGGCCTCGAACTCAAAGTTCCGATTGCCTCTGTCAGAAGTGCTGCGATTAAGGGCCTGTGCCACCACTAACTGCTGTATTTGAGGTTCTTAAATTTTGTTTTCTTCTAGCTTTTTTGTTGTGCCTTTTAAGTGCTGGTATCAAAACAGCCTTGACACAGGATCTCTCACTGCAAATTCTAGGAAGGTAAATAAGAAATACATCTGATAAAATGAATGCAGTTAGGACGGATTCTGTAGCAGAAGCAGGGAAGAGAAACATAGCCTTAGCAGAGAGAAAGAGACACAGCTCGCTTGTCTTTTTGTCCCTGTACCACCAGGGCTGTCCTCACCTCCTCCTCACCTCCTCCGGACCCCCGCCTTGCCAGGCTCTCTGCCTTCGCCCCTCCCAGACCCGCACCGCAGTTAGCCCCACCTCCTCGGCGCCCCGCCTTCGCCCCGCCCTCTTCAGGCGTCTAGGAGCCTTGTTTACCCGCGGTGCATGTTGGGGCGGTCTCCTTGGGCAACGCGGGCCCTCCAGCTGCCCCGTGGCCATGCCGCGAGGGCGCGGTGGCGGTAATGGTGGCCTGCGCCAGGCCCCTGCCACATCCGCGCCCCTGGCGAGCCCCAGCTACTACGAAAGGGTGGGCCAGCTCCAGCAGGCTCTGCGGGACAGGTACGGCCGCGGGACGGGGCAGGGAGTCAGCGGCGCCACTGAGAACATCGAGGTACCGTGTCCGGCCCGCTTCCTGCCAGTGGTTCACTAGTCTCGGGACTCGCCTGCGACCCCCATCTAGCCCCAGATGGGGTCGGGAGCACAAGTTTACCACAGATGCCCCTTGTTTGATTAGGCGCAGAGAGACTGTAATCTCTCACGGCAACCAAAGCCAGGTCCCTCAGCCTGCGGATGCGGCCGGAAGTGAGAGTGGGAGTTCTTTTGCCTGCCAGTCTCGATCAAACCTTGTGAATTTTTCTAGTCCTCTCTAGTCCTACACGCCCCCTCCTCACTCTCTCTTCAAATTGTCATCCTACTTTGACAGCCGCACTGCATCAAAGATGACAGGTCCAGGAACGCAGGCTGGAATGGGTGTGTGTGTGTGTGTGTGTGTGTGTGTGTGTGTGTGTGTGTTTGTGCACGCTGTGGTCTTTTAGAAGTGCCTGGGGCTGCCTAAATTTCTAGTAAAGGGATGAAATTTTCAACGAGTTCAGCTTCGAGGATTGGAATTGCCTTTGATTAACACATGAAAGATGAGAACCTTTGGAAAAAGCTAGATCTAAGAATGAATAAATATAAAAAAGTATAAAGCACTTGACTATAAATAACCGCATGGAAAGATAAGTTGTTGGAACACTTATTTAGCTGGTAAATTAATTGGACTTAGAAATCTCATTAGTTGACGAGAAAGGAAATAGATTTTTGGATCTCTTGATAAACAAAACATTTAGTGAGTGTTAAAGTTACAGAGCCATTCAGATGGAACAGGAGGGCCATAACAATTCTAAGATGATAATAGTAATTGCAGGTGAGGGAAAGTGAGTGATTTTTCAAAGGAATTGCATCTACACTAGACTTTATTTTTGTCAGTTATTTGTTAAGTATCTCCTACGGGCCTTAACTCTTCTTTTTATGTTTTATCTTATCTCTACATCCTGCTTTCTTTCTACTTGCCAACTCGAGGGATCACTTAATCTCCCGCTTACGGAAAAAAAAAATTAACCAGTTATGCATATGCTGGTGGTGGTCTATGCCAAAGAGACAGAGAGAGGAGGTCCACAGGTTCAAGGCCAGCTGGGATAGATGAGTTCTAGTCAGCCAAGGCAGCATATCGAAACCCTATCTCAAAAAAAAATAAAATAAAATAAATATATTTATATATGTGTACACACACACACACACACACACACGCACACACACACACACACACACACACACACACATTTTTCTCCTACAGAGCTTTTCTTTTCTCAATACATCCTAATGTTTGCACCTTCAGTGTGCTTACTAACATCTCAGGGAGAAAACAGTAGACGGTGCGCACGTGTGTGTGTGTGTGTGTGTGTGTGTGTGTGTGTGGTGTGTACATGTGAACTCAAGTGCACCTACATTGAGAATTTTAGATGAGAAGACACACACCTTTTGCTCACTGTGTAGTACAATGGTGGAAGAGATGTTTTGTAAAATATTTGAATTTGTGGGTGAAATCCAAGAGTCAGTCAGCTAGTATCTAGCCACAAATGCCTTATGTAGAATGCCATGGCCTCATATTGTCACTAAATGATCTTTTTCCAGTCACCCAAGGTAGTATTAGATCTCTGTATAATATATATATATATCAGATAATTTAAAGTCAAGAACTTTAGTTTCAGTGCCTTTACCTTATTATTGTCTATTGTAGTTCAAGAGTGGTGTAGTTACTTTGGGCCTTTACTTATTTGTGTTTTGTAGCCAAAGATCTGATCTTAAAACATGACTGATTTAAATGACCTTCTTTTTGAACTAGGCTAGCTGTGAGTTATTTTTGCCTCCTATGCTAGGAACACCTGGTTCTTTATGGTTCTTATGGCACAGTAACTGGGTAATGATTATCCACTTTATGTTTTAGCACTTCTTGCTTTAATTAGTAAGCAAGGTAAGGTTGTTGAAGTTACATAAGAAATTGGAGTCAGATTTTCATGGCCTGTTCATGGTCCTGCATTTGAAGATTTGTTTTATTTTTAAGTCAGTGTAAATCTCTTGCTCTGCACGATCATTTTTCATTTTAAGAATCTGTAAGTAACTCTAATTAATGCATGCTACACACAAGATAGAAGCAAATAACTTTAGAGAGGGTGCTGTAGTAAATGCATAGGAACATGAGTTCAGGCCTATGACAAATCATGAGACCTTCAATAACGGGCGTGTGCGCGCACACACACACACACACACACACACATACACTAAATGTAATAACATTTAAATATTAAAGCCAGTCTCAGAATAGGGACCACTATTCCCCAAAAGTCCACTGTCATCTTAAACATTGTGAATTGCATAGCAGTTGGAAATGCTTTTATCACTTTGGAAACTTTGGGGAATCAGGAGATTAGCAGCAACAATAAATACAGTTGATCCTTCTTGGCCCTTTTAGAAGCAGTCATTGAAATGTTAGCTGATCTGATAGCTGAGCTTTTTCATTGAAACTGTTGTATTTTAAACTCCAGTCATTTTCTGTGTATTCACACATAGGTGTAATTTTATGGCTTGAATGTTTTTCTATGTGTATGTAGTGCTTTCTCTCCATTGTTTTGAAAGTCAGTAATTGAATCTGAAAGAGTCTAATGGAGTGACATGTTGCAGTGTGTATAGTGCCCACAAGTGTGGTAGAAACATATAAGTGCAGCTGATACTTAACAATTACTGTATATAAAAACATCCTTTGAAAGGTCCATTAACCAGCCCCAGTTATTTTCAATGGTGATACCGATTCAGGGTAACATATCATAATGGGCCAGAATTGATGCCGAGATATTAGTTGAGTACAGTTGAGGGTGGTGGAAAACTGGTATTGAGACACAAACAGACTAAGTGCCTTAAAATGTAGAAAATTCAGCCTTGTAAGAACAGGCCAGCTGTACCCCAGATGAGGGTACAAGTGACTGAAACAAAGACTCTATAAGTATCTCAGGTTTGGGCATTTCAGAGATTCTGAAATAGAGGTTTGATATGCAGGCATTACACAGTGATCCCATCAATAAGCCTTCCCTCTGACTTTTTCAGTGAGGTAAATATCCAGTGTTTAGGCCTTATGTTAAAACTCATATGAAGGATTACCATGTGGAGATGCAGCAGCATGGAGGAGGGAGTTAGATGAGGAGTTGACAAGATGAGCACCATTTTTCCATGGAATAGAGAGCCACATGTGTCTCTGGTTGCTAAGATATGAAGTGTTCAGATAGAGGCCAGCAGTATAGCTAGCAGGTGTCTGAATCCATGAGAGAGGGAGCTGAGAACAGAGATCGTTACACCATTATTAAAAAGAATTTGCAATTTCAGAGGTGATAGAGTTTCAAAAACCAAAAAACCATGTCCCTTTTCCCCTAGATTGCAGATTCATTTAAAAAATTATTTTAAAGTAAAGTCAAGTTTATTGAAAAGTTGCAAACATGGAACAAACACCCAACATTTCCCTCACCAAGATTCTCCTGAAGTCCCAACGATATTATATTTTTATTTTCTTTTCCCTTATACCTACCTAAAATCAGTGCTCTTCTGTTAAATACTGGAAACTGTGATGTGAGTATGTGATGGTCCACATACATTAAAACCTTCAATGTACTATAAAAAAAAAAGACAAGATGTTCTTATATAACCATGGTACAGCTCTCACCGTTACCCTTCAGCCTTGCTGTGTGTCCATCCACACACTCAGTGCCAGACACAAGTTGTCCCAGCAGTGTCCCTTTTTCTTTCTGGTCCTTTCTGGTCTAGGGTTTAATTGAGAAATGTGGCTTACATTTGGTGTGCCATGTTGCTTCTATCCTCTTGGAATGATTTTTTAGTCTGTCCCTGTCTGTCATGTTCCCAGCAATCTCTTAAGTATAACATGCCTTCTAGAAGGTGACTCCAGGCTGGATCCTTCAGGTGATCCTTGATCAGACTTCCGTCATTCAGTCTGACCGTAAAATCATGGCAGCAGAGCCCTAGATGTACTTAAAGATCTTCTGGTAATTTGTGCTTGTAATTTAAGCACAAATTCCCTGTACCATGTAGCCATTCATTTTTCACAAGTCAGACACCCAATTGGTTATAAAACCCTTGAAGGTTTAATAATCAAGATGTCAATAAAGATGTCTAATGTGGAAATAAATATATGATGTCCTTGTCACTTGTATTCTGAATTCAGTTGTTTGTTTGCTTGCTTTTTGAACCAAAGTCTCACATATCTCTGGCCTCAAATGTTTTTCCTTAATTTGAAAATACTTGTCAATTTTTGTTTTCCAGATAGGTTTTCCCTATGTAGCCCAGGCTGGCCTCAGTGTACTGATCCTCACCCATAGCCTCTGAAGTGTGAGTCTGTAAGCGTGTACTACAGTGCTTCACTGATGTTGAGAGTCTTGAATTTTTGCTTCATACTGGTGTTGCCTTTGTTTCTTCTACTTGCTTGTTGATAGGTCTTTCTGTCAGCCACCCATGACATTTTCTCCTTTTTTAAGTAGATGGATGGGACAGTCTCATAAAGATGTGGTTTCAGAGGAGACCATGGTCTAATGGTCCAAATCCGCTAGTTAATACAATACAGTGACATATGTTTTCTGTATTACAGTGAAAAGAAGAGATTGGACCTGGAAGACAAGCTTTATGAATACAATAAGTCTGATAAGTGCAGGTAAGAGATGACAGTGATGATTGTCCAGCTTTTTTGCAGCTGTTAGCCAAGATTTAATCCATACCACAGAGGGAGGCAGATCTCTGTGAGTTCGAGGCCAGGCCTGGACTACATAGTGAGTCCCAGGCCATCTCTGACTACATAGAGAGACTCTATTTAAAAAACAAGCAAACAACCCTACTATTATGTCATAGCTTTTATAGTTGGAATATTTTTATCATTCTTTTATTTTTAATGCATAATAATTTGAAGTAAATTCTATAGTTTTATATAATTTATTAATAAACATTTTTATTATTTTGTTTTTGTATTAGTTCAGGAATGTGGTTTTGCTTAAATATTTTAAAATAAGGCAACATAGTCTTTTTTCCTTTCTTTTTATTTTTTTTGAGACAGGGTTTCTTTGTGGAGCCCTGGAACTTAATCTATAAACCAAGCTGGCCTTGAACTCAGAGATCCACCTGATTCTGCCTCCAGGTGCTGGGATTAAAGGCACATAGCACCGCCACCAAAGCTGTCTTTTTGATTCTTATTTCAGCATGTTTAGCTTCTGCAGAGAGTAAGGCATGTCATTGTTACAGTGATCTGTTAGCTTGTATTCATCCTTTAGCCCTTTCCCGAAAACTTGCTGTCCCTGGGAGGGAGGGCCTTCTTGCTTCTTCAGCTAGGGAGGCAGGTTGTTTTGAAAGGCTCCTTTCCCTTTCCCTCAGAGCATTCGTCATGCTGCAGTAAATAGCCTGTTTTCCTGTTGACTGTAGGTAGACAATTTTCTTACTTGTACAGCAGAATATATCAGTGCTTGCTTGGACAGATGGATGCTGCACATGGCCAGCTTTTGCAAGTATAGCAAGAATGAGGGCAAGCAAGCATTTGAGTGGAGAAGGCATGGTTACTAAGCAGCTTTACTAAGTACCTAGATAAGAGTATGTCAGGGTCTTCCTCCATTACTGTCATTTGGGTCAAAAATGAAGATATGGGCAGCAGGGAAAACAGTGATAGATTGTATTATGCAGAAGGAAAACTGAAGTCAGCCAACCACAGTTAAAACACAGAGTCATTAGCATGATAAAAATCTTCTGGGCTCAGGAGATGTCTTAGTGAGTAAGCCCTGGCCATGCAAGCCTGAGATACTAAGTTCAGATCCTCAGAGTGCACATAAATCTAGTGGTGCATGTCTGGAATCCCACATGAGACGGTAGGCAGAAACCAGAGCACCTCAGGAATTTGTGAGCCAACTAGTCTGGTATATGCAGTGGTGAACAGCTAGAGTCCCTGTCTTCTCACCCTGGAAAACACACTCATACATAAGTCCCTCCCCAGAGATATGGGGGGATTCTTTTTAAAGCTTGTTAGCCTACAGTTAGAGGTTTAAAGTCTGTTGTTGATTAATTTTAGAAATTTCTAGCATCTCCAAAAATTTGCTGGGAAGGTAAATATATATGTGGGTAAGAGAATATAAAATACCTTACTGGACAGTAATATAAGTGCTCCCTAGTAGGCGCTCTTTGGGGCTCAGACAGTTATGAAGAAGGAAGAAAAGCAGCACATTGGTCTAAGAAGAGAAGGCTGTATACTTTGAACTCTCTAGTATGTCTTTTAGTATTACAACTGGATAAAACTCTCCAAAGGTTTTCTCAGAGTTTATGTATTATTACAAAATATTTCAGCAGTATGTTTGTTGCAGTGTCTAATACATTTTTACATTACTTAAATGATAGATTTTTTTTATATTTTAGATTTTCAATTTTCTTAATTTTATGGACTACAGTTTATAGTTTCATTTTATATAGACAATTAATTTAAAAATTGGTTGTCCTATAAAAACTGCTCGTAGGCTATGTATGTGTCTGAATATGGCCAAAGAGACACTACTCTTTAATCCCTATTTCAGTTTAAGAAATAAATCTAGGACTGGGCATGGCGTTTCACACCTTTAATCCCAGCATTCCCAGGAGGCAGAGACAGATGGTCAAACTAGTCTATACAGAGAGTTCTAGGACAGTTAGGGCTACACAGAGAAATCCTGTGTAAAAGAACAAAGTAACCAGACAAAATAAGAAAGATAGAAAGGAGTCCAATCCATGTAGCTAGATATGCTGCAGCTGGGCATGGTACTGCACACCTATAATCTGTATGCTGGGGAAGCCAAGGAAGGAGGGTTGCAAGTTCCAGCCCATCTGAGGCTGTACAGTGAGACCTGTCTCAACAGTATGTGAATCTTTACCATGTTAACAAATGGTACTACTGTGTGAATTTCTCAGGAGAGGTATGGCATGCTGAGACTAACTCATTAACAGTGAGAACTATATTAATTTTCTTTCTCTAAACTACATATGCATTCTATTTATTGGGCTTTGAGTAAATTTCTTAGATTTTTTAGTTGTCTCATTAACACTTTTGTTAAAGAAAATTGTTCTTAAGTTTGTTTGAAATCTGTTATTAAGGATCTACTTTTTTTTTTTTTTAAAGAGCCAAGCTGAAATGTGCAAAACTAAAGAAATATCTGAAGGAAGTATGTGAGTCTGAAAGGAGGGCTCAGGTTCGAAACCAAGGCTATTTAAAGAAGTTTGAGAGTGTCCAGACGTATGCTGAACACTTGACCACAAATACAGAGAAGCTTCAAAAACTGAAGGTAACATTTTGTTTTCTGTAGTGTGTTTTGAAAGGCTTTTCCAGGTCAGTGGCAGGCACCACTTTCAGTTGTCTGAATAGGGTTATTTGTTGGTAGAATTTGTGAATTTAAGCAGCATTAAGTTCCTTTTTGAAACCAATTCTCTCTTTATATTGAATCCTTGGATTTGTTGGTTTGTTTGGTGTTCCTTTTTTTTTTTTTTATAATAACAAGTTATTATTAAAATTGCTTAATTATGTCAACTGCTTATTATATTTTAGTGTATTACAAGCTATGAATCACCGGGTAGTATCTGTACTTAAATATGACTTAAGCAGTGTTATAACTGACATGAGATAAGGACATACTACCTATTAAGATGCTTTTTTTTTTTTTTTTAATTTTCTTTATTTACATGTAAATTTCTCCTTTCCCAGGTTCCCCTCCAAAAAACAAACAAACAAACAAACAAAAACAACAAGAACAAACCCCTTTTGCCTCCCCCCTCCCCATGCCTGCCACCCCACCCTCTCCCACTTATTGGCCCTGGCATTCCCCTACACTGGGGCACAGAATCTTCACAAGGCCGAGGTCCTCTCCTCCTATAGATGATCGAATTTGCGATCCTCTACTATACACATGCTGCCAGAACATTCAGTCCCATCATGTAT